>PVJD01004404.1:0-137680 GCA_004026545.1 Mormoops blainvillei
AAAGAAAGAAAGAAAGAAAGAAAGAAAGAAAGAAAGAAAGAAAGAAAGAAAGAAAGAAAGAAAGAAAGAAAGAAAGAAAAAGAAAGAGAGTGGGTACCTGCCACATAAAGTCATTACTAAAAGCCCACCACAAGGCTGGTCCACAGAGGGAAGGAGAAAGGACAGGGATTTGGATAGGCGTCACTCCTTAAAATCAGAACAGCGGGCCCCCTGACAGGTGTGGTTCCGCTGGTTGGGGGTCAAACCACAAAGCAAAAGGTCACCAGTTTGACTCCCAGTCAAGGGTACATGCCTGGGTTGCGGGGTTCTGTCCCCTGTCAGGGTGCATGCGAGAGGCAACCAATTGATGTTTCTCTCCCTCTCTTAAAAAATAAGTAAATAAAATCTTTTTAAAAATAAAGTAAAAATAAAGTCAGACCAGCAGGGCCTCAGTGGTCTTGATACATAGAAGCAGTAATTACTCCCTCAGGATTCGAGCACATTTTATTCTCCCTTCGGGTACACAAACCTTGCTGTTTTCTGAGTTTACCTTCCTGTTTTAGTCCTTTGTGAGAAAGTCTCCTGGTTTCAGTGGAGTTCTTCTCAGGCCCTGGGAACCCTCTCATGGGAGGGCAGAAATATAATTGTATCATTATTTGTTCAATGTTTCCTTTAGAATAGGATTCTGGTCACTGGAGTCATGCCTGTGTCCCAACTACCTGGCATGGAGTAGGTGCTCAGTAAATGTTGCTGGCTTAATTGAACTGGCTTCAGAGTGGTCCTGTCTGGAAGCAAAAGGAAAGTGACTTCTTAAATGCCTTTCAAGCCCTGGCTGGGTGTCTCAGTTTGTTGGAGTATCATCCCATATACCAAAAGGTTGTGGGTTCAATTCCTGGTAGGGGCACATACCTGGGTTGCAGGTTCAATCACCAGTCAGGGAGCCTATGGGAGGCAACTGATTGATGTTTCTCTCTCGCATCTTTCTCTCTCTCTCTCTCTCTCTCTCTCTCTCTCTCACTCACTCTCTCTCTCTAAAATCAAAGAACATATCCTTGGGCGAGGATTTTTTTAAGCCATTTAAGTATTGAGGATCCCTGTTTTCTGAGAGAGAGGGAGACAGAGAGAATGTGGGGGGAACGGGGGAAGGTGTAGGAAAACAAGGGATGGTTGGGTGGGCAGGAAAATGTAGAACATCCTATTATTGGCTTACATTAAGCAAACAAGAGACATGCTGCACTGGTCTCTGTAGGTCATGCCCCTGAATATTCATCCAGTGAAAGCCACTTGGAGCAAGTTTATTGCTTTGAGCTAAAACCATACTTGTGGAATCTTCCATCTCAGCTTTAAAAAAACCCTAAAATACCTCTCCTTGTCATCCAGCCCTGAAAAAAAACCATCCTTCCTGCAATCCCGACTTGCCAATCTTTCTCAACAAGAAATTCTCTTCTTTATCTATCAAGTTGCCTCTCTTCCTCTAAAATATATCTTCCATAATGGTCCACTTTTTCATTCTGGGATTTGTTAGAATTATTTATAGGATCTGACTGTAAAATCAGCACTGTATTGATTCAAATTGGATGTGCCTCTTCAATGCAATACTCTTCCCTGCCTCACTATCCCTAACTCTACTACCACCACCTTCAGTCTCCTTTCCAGAATTTCAATCCAATTATTGGCATGACAAAACACACCCTCAGGACATTTAGAGGAATTGACAATGGAAGCAGTGCTAATGTGTGCAAATTTAAGGTCTGTGTCAAGTCACATATGTAGTCATTTCAAGACTATCTATCCAAGAAGCAACAATTTTCCATCTTATAATAACAACCATAATGATGAAAATAGCTAATGTTGATTGATTGATTCTTCATTTAATCTTTACGATAGCCTATGATTTAAAAAATAACTTGTTACCAGGGGTTAAATTAACTCCCTTAATCTTCATAGTGACCTATTGCATGGGTTACTAGTATAATCCTCATTTATCAGATGGGGAAACAGAGCCAGAGATATTAAGCAACTTGTCAAGTCACTCAGCCAGGAAGTGGTGGAGCTGAAATTTTAACCCTAGATCTTTCTGTCTGACTACAAAGCCATGCTACTACTCTACCTTATTAGAAATATCTTTGTATTTGCAGCCTAAATTGCACTGTTAAGATAACAAATATGTATGGAGAATGCCATCTTCTATTTTGAGGATATTTCAAAGCCCTTTGCCATCCATGATCCATTTGATCATCATGGCATCCCTGTGAGGAAGGCAGGGTGGATGGCGGGATCACCCTAGCACAGATAAAGACCCCAACACAAACACTTGCCCCAAGTCTCACTACAAATCAGAAGCCAAATCAGAGTTCGATATATATGTTTTCAAAATGTGTTATTTATTATAAAGAAGGGTTAAGTTTCCTCCACCTCCTTGTTTTCTGATTTCATGCTGAAGATTTTAAAGGAAGTGTGTAGCTCACAGCAGGTCATGAAGCCTCCAGCCAGAACTTCCTAAAACTGTGAAAACTACTTGGGCATACCTGACTTTATCTCCTATTCACCCCAGTCCTTCAGGATGTAAAGAGGGGAGAGGGGAACTTGGTCCTTAAGAGCTCGATACACTGAAGGCATGAACACATCTTACCATAGGCCTTACCATGGTTTTCTTTTATTTATTGAACAATTACAGCTCCACAATTCTAAGATCTACCAAGTTCTGAAAACCAGAAGAAAAAACTAATAAATTTCTTTATTAAAACTTATATGGTGGAAAATTCTGATATAAGCTGATGTGAGGAAGTTTATGGTCTTCATATATTCCATTGAGTCTAAGCATTCACAGGTTTCACTGCTGAAATATTAACGTATTTGATTATAGTAGGATTGCCAGATAAATTACAGGACATCCAATTAAATTGAAATTTCAGATAAACAGGGAATAATTTTTAATATAGTATGTCCCTTACAATATTTGGGACATATTTATACTAAAAAATTATTCACTGTTTTTCTGAATTCAAATGTAACTGGATGCCTTGCATTTTTATTTGCTAAATTTGGCAACCCTGATTATGAGTGTTGCCTCAAACTCCACTGGGGGTATTACCTAATATATGGCACAGACAGCATGTTGCTGTTCTAAAATCAGGCAAATTTAAAATTCCAAAACACATCTGGTCCCAAGAGTTTCTGAATAG
Organism: Mormoops blainvillei; assembly: GCA_004026545.1. Taxonomy (NCBI): domain Eukaryota; kingdom Metazoa; phylum Chordata; class Mammalia; order Chiroptera; family Mormoopidae; genus Mormoops; species Mormoops blainvillei. The sequence continues at coordinate 3,165 of PVJD01004404.1, forward strand.
GGACTGTGGATATGTGTACCTGTAGCATCCCCCCAGCAGTGGGCTTGGCACTGCCATGGCACCCAGCTCTGAAACACTTAAGCCATCTGAATCGACTGCCTCTTTGGCTCCCATTATATTTCCCCTCCACTCTGTTAGATGCATCCTTAGCTTGATCAATGATTTGTTGCTCTCTGCTTCTCCCTGGTGAGAAGTTTTCCAATACGGCCTCCCATTTTTCCCCCTAGAATGCCCCTTTTGGAGTAGGAAGTGAACTCCCACCACCCTTTGCTGCCATCTCATGGCTAGAATAATCCATTGCATTGGACATAATTCAGCCACATTAGATGGTTTCCAAGCCCATCACCTCCAACACAGTAGAATTATAACATCTGCCAGGAAATCTCATTTAGCTAATTCTGACTGCTGTGTATACTTACAAATGAAAATTTGTATTTTAAATATGTGTTCTAAACCAGAGTTTTCAGCATCTAGCTTCACCTTCCTTCATTTAGTTCAAATTACAGAGGCTTAGCTCTAGTTTGAAAATAGAGGTTTGATTACCGCTTTACTTATATTGTGAGTTTGCACCTGGGTTGCCATTGATATTGGTATCTCATCTCGGGAACCAAGTCTGCTAGCTAATTGCAACAGCAGCCAGCTGAATACAAAATGTCTCAGTAATCCCTGGGTAAGCATGCACCTCCTTTAAAAAAAGATCCCCATGGATTAGAGATCTGGGTAGAAAAGTATCAAATTGTGTTAGAGACTACATGTAAAATATAGGGGCTACTTCCACGCATAATATGGGCCTAAACTACTTGTCAAAACCTATTCTTTGTCTCGAATTTCTGCTGCAGTGATAAAAAGCTGAAACGTTTTGTGAAAGTATGGCTCAGCAAGATCACTACAATGGTGAGAGAAAAAAGGTGTTGTGAACATTTCTGCTTCTTCAAGAAATTTTGCATTGCCACTAATTTACTTTTTGAGCATTTTTCTCCTCATCAGAGCCCAGCTTAATTAGCAACTACAAAACAAACAATAAAACTCATTCTATTGCGGATCGTTTCTGCTGGCTGGGTTTTAAAATACACCCTTATATACACCCACCTATCTTTTGGCATGCAATGCGATGAAAGTTGGACCTATTCCAATGTGCAGCCATTCACTGAGGGAGCATAAGGAAATTCTGGAAAGATCAGTAGACCTTTTCAAACTACCAAGAAAAGCCCTCATCTCAGATCCTGCCATAGCTTGGAACTCAGTTTTTCTTTAAAAACCCTTCTAATCTTCTCCCCTAGGATGGGGGGAGATTCATTCTCACCTTTCAGATGTTCTTTTCCTCCATGTGAACTAAAGGAAGAAGTGTTTACAGCTGTAAGTTCCCCAGTTTGAAGTCAGTTGATCTCTTTTAGGAACACGCAAAGATAACTGATTGTCAATTACTTCCCAGAACAACAGGTCTGTACTTTTCTTTTTTAAAAAACAAACCTTTGAATGTTAAACATGTCAAGGTGACCTTATTTCCTGTCTCACCTGTAGTACTTATGTATATACTCAATAATTTCAAATCATCTGACAATAACCAGGTAAGTGACTAAAGGTGGGACTGACTTGTTTTTATCCTAATTTAATTTTTTTCTTGCTCACAGTTTCCACGACAGGAAATAGGGTGCATTGTGGAAATGAAAGGCTTTTTTCCTCTGACCATTGCCCATTTCTAATAGGGCCACTGGAAGCTCAGTGCTACTGGCTTTTTTTCTCAGCCTCACAACATGGCTTACTTCTCAAGAGGGCATCTCCCACCCCCAGATCCTCTACTCCTACCAGGGGACTTTCCTTCGTTTTTCATTGCTTCCTCAGAGAATGGGGACTCAAACAATAACTGGGGAATTCTATTCCTAGCTCACTACTCTGAAAGGAGCCCTTAACTACGATGCCTGACACGCAGTAGGTACTCAATTGATAATTGTTATCATTATTACAATTTAACTTCTCTGAACCTCAGTTTTCTCATCTGTGAAGTGGGTATAAATATAATACCAATGAGAAGAGAGGGTGAAAAGCAAGGCCAGAGGGGTGGGATGGAGGTATGGGTGGGGGTTGGGCCTCAACAGGAGCGCTCCATATACTCAGAGAGCGGGTAAGGAGAAGAAATGTTGTGAAAATTATTTAGTGAAATAAGAAATGCTCCTGAAGCAATGCTAATTGACAGGAGCCTATAAAACTGTGCCATCAGCACATTGCATACGTGTGTTTGTGTGTGTGTGTACATTCATGGAGGACAAGTTACAGAGGAGGGCAGAGAGAGCACAAAAGTCACCTGTTCTCTTATTAATGGGATTATGGGTGCTTTAAGTTTTCTTCGAACTTCTGTATGTTTTCTAAATTTTCAATAATGATTATGTGTTACTTTTAGAATTGGAAAAAATTATAAATACTACTTGAAATTTATATATATATTCGTTATATATAACTAATCTTCTGCGTTTGTTAATACATGCAAAGTGCTTTAAAAGTACCCAAAACATAAGAAGTCCTACATACATTTAATCTGTGGCTATTATGACTACTACTAGAGATATGCTTTGAAAGAACACAACATGCAAGGTGAAAAGAGAGTTCTCTGTATGTGTGTACATGTCTTGGGGGGCTTTGGGGGAAATAATTCTGTTTGGGTTATATGTTTGAAATGTCCCCTGGGCAGTTGAACATTCAGGTCTGAAATTTAACAGAGAGGCAGAAAGGAGAAATTTGTCATTTTAACAAATACAGTTAATGCCTGAAAAGGCCTTTGAGGTATGAAATGTCATACGACATGCAAAATTGCCCCTCCCTTTCAGATGCTTATCATTGTAAGAAGGCCAAGTCATGGATTCTACATTTAAGTAAGTGTAAGAAGAGACAGGCTCTAAGAGGTATCACAAGGAAGAAGCAAAGTGGCCTGGGCTCTAGGAGCGTTCTCCTCTGGCTGGGGCAATCAAGGAAGCCTTCCAAAGGAAGTGAGGTCTCTGACTTAATGATTCTCTGCAGCTTTTCCTTCTGACTCTAGCGTCTGCTGATTTTTCCCATCTCTGAATGACCTCAATTCCTAAGTTAGAGTGCCTCATAACAAAGTAGTGAACTTTTTCTCATGGTAAGCGGATCCAGTTTGCATGACGATTTTATTCTGACCTTTCTTTTTACAAAGTGGTGGTAACAGGAGACCCCCATTTTGCAAAAAAATGTAAAGGGGCATTTTTTAAATGTCCTTACTGATAAAATCTCTTGATTTGGGGGGGTGGCCTTCACCGGGCTGTGAGAGCCAACCACATGGGAACCTCACATTTTGACCACATGTACTGCTTGCGAGGGTGTCTGAACACAAATAGTATTGTCCTGTTACTTTTTTTACATGAGTTTTGCTGGTCTCTCAAAGAGATCCTGCAGGCCAGAATCACAGTCTGTCTCTCCTATGGTGACCCTCTCCCCATGTGCCACACAGAACTCGGCACAGAGCAGCTGCATAGAAATAGTCATTGGAACGCCTAAATTGAATCACATTGGTCTTGCACTCCCTTGGCGATGAGCAAATCAAATTCTATTCTGCCTTAGGTTCAGCATGTGAATCAGGCACAAGCCATGTGATTATTTAGAAAGCCGTAGAAACAAAAGTTGCATACAATAGACTGGTGACAGATAATTGTCTTCACTGAATGAGTGAAGTCAGAGTTCTGCTGAGATTAAATCAAAGTGGCATTGCTAGTTGTCTGGGGGGGAGGGATGGGCTCTTTCCAAAAGAACCTGACATTACTCCTATTAAGAATTATCCTTTGGAGGGGCAAAGAGCTATTGAGCCACTCCATTTAAAACACAGCTTTATGTCAAACGGGTAAAAAGCTACAGCTTTTCCAAAAGTCCTGTGCATCAGTAAAGAAAAAAATAATTTTCAGTTATTGCCTGGGAGCATTGGAGAAATGAAGCATTGCAGGGGAAAATAACTGCAGTGAGGGCCCTGGGAGGTTTATGAAGAAAAGATTTAGGCGGGTTGAAAATGTGGATTCCATAAAGATCTGCCCTGGTGATAAACCATGCAGCTAGTCAGGATTTCCCTCATGTTCTTAGCATCACTCCTGCTTTTCCTAGCTGCGAGTCAGGAAGCCAGGACTAGGAGGGCCCCAAAGCTTCTGGGTTTTGCTGGTAGGCAGGTCCCTTATAGCTAGATAATTGGCTAATATTATATACTTACTTTAAACTCTTAACAGTAGTTACTAGTTTCATATATTACTAATTCCTAAAAACATAAATATAACTCCAATGTCTTAACCCAAAATAATAAGTGACATGGGCATTTCAATCACTGTGGTAAGGCCAATGGGTAAGATAATAGGAATATCAGCTTTCTGCAGGCCTCAGGCCATACTATTTATGGATTTTTTACGAGCTTGGTCTGTGGTCGGCCAGGCTAGTGCTCCAATACTGGCTCCACCACTTACCAAGAATGTAAGCTTGGGCTCAGTCCCATCATCTGTAAAATGTGTATAATACTAATGTCTGCCTTGAGGGTTGCTATGAGATGATATATGTGAAAATCTAATACAGTATCTGGTACACTATAAGAGCTCGATACATGGTAGTTAATCTGACTATGTTAAGAACAGTTTGTAGTTGCAACTCCTAAGAGACTCAACTTAGCTACCAGAGTTCACTCCCCTATACACACTAAGGAAAGAAGGCTTTAGAGAGAGGGTTCTGCTAAGATTCATCCAGCACAGGTTTATTTAATCACTGACACTTCATAGACTGATTTTAAGTAAAATCCCATCTGAGTTGTATACATGTTGTAATATTGGCTCCAAAATATATTTTCTTCCTTTGCATGTCTAGACTATAGGGTGTTAAATAAATGGCAAGGTAGCAACCTGATTCATTGCTAGCCAACCAAGAGGTATTCAGAACCAAATGGGATAAAACACAAAATCAGAAAGGGAATTAATTTCCATTCCAAACCATAGCCATAGGCATGAGCTGATTCCCTGCCAGTTTGTGTTTGCCCAAAGTACACATTTGTTGATGACCTTGCATAGGCTAGGGGGATGAATAAATGTAAATCTATTTGAAATGAAATATCCCCATGATTACCTGCTAAAAGGCATGCAGATTCACAGGAGAATTTTATAAAACAGCTGCCCAGACTCTTCCCCACCACACACACACAAAGAAGCTCATTTAGTCAGCCTGTGGTCTACCTGGTATATGGATTTTTTAATGTTTCCTGGGTGATTTTGATGCAGGCCCAGGTTTTAGGAACCATTTCTGTAACCTGATGGAAAGGGGAATAGAGAGGCATATCAAAGCATAAACCAAACAGAGTGACTTTGTTTAATACATGAAACAAATAATCCTAAGGAAGATCTAGTCTCATGCCTTGACATGTAGAGTTGTCTCTGGGGTTAGAACCATTCATGGAAACCTGGAAATCAGGCCTCTTTGGCAAAATGGCCACACAGTTGGCTGTAAACTAGGAAAAGTATTATGAATGTAGACTGTCTCCTGGTCATCTGAGATGCCTAAATTGTTCTCTTCTTTTTCCAGTTTGTTGCTCAGCCCAATTGCCAACAGTTGCTTGCCACTCTGTGGTATGATGGATTCCCTGGATGGCGGAGGAAACACTGGGTAGTCAAGCTTCTGACCTGCATGACCATTGGGTTCCTGTTTCCCATGCTGTCTATAGCTTATCTGATCTCACCCAGGAGCAACCTTGGTCTATTCATCAAGAAACCCTTTATCAAGTTTATCTGTCATACAGCATCATATCTGACATTCCTGTTCATGCTCCTCCTGGCTTCTCAGCACATCGTCAGAACAGACCTTCATGTACAAGGGCCTCCCCCAACTGTCGTGGAATGGATGATATTACCTTGGGTTCTTGGTGAGTCAAAGGGACCAAGGGATATGGCCACACTGGCTGCTGGTCTTGTCTAAAGAAACTACTGAAATAGGTAGTTTGGCCCTGAACTAAGGCAGCTTCCCTCTGTGCAGTGGCGTAGTCCTTTGTGGGAGTCTCAGAAATGTAGTTCCTTCTTTCTTAGGCCCTGGTCACTTAGTATTGCTTGTTTTACAGTGAAACTGGCAGTGCACCCAGTACTTGTTTCTGTTAACGTAACATCATCAAAGACAAGGAAGGTGGCTGTCAGTTGGTTTAGAAGGAAAGCCATCAGTCAGGATGAGCCTCAGGTAACTTAGGCAGGGCACATGCTGACCAGTCTATTCAATACCCTCTTTCCCATAACTGGAAGAGGGGGCATTTAGATCTATTGCTTTCTTGTGGCTATCCCACACAATCCCAGTACTTATTCAGAGTACACATACTATTTGGATACTGGTTGTACAATCAGGAGGGGAAAGTGGGAAATCCACATAATTCATGGTAAAAGCAGCCTTACCAGTAGTCTCTAGGCATGATTAGATTGCACTGGATCCTCTAAAGCATTGCCACCCTCTAAGTCCTTGCTATTCAAACAGTGGGCCCCAATCCAGCAATGTCAGCATCACCTAGAGCTTGTTAGACATACAGAATATCAAGTCCCATCCGGGGTCTATAGAATCGGAATCTGCATTTTAACATTATCCCCAGGTAACTCATATGCACTTTAAAGTCTAAGAAGCACTGCCTTAGACTATAGCCATACCCTTTACTGCTTTCCACATTCCAAGGCATCTATGTTAGCAAGTGGAATTCCATGAAACTACCACAGAATGAGAAGAGAGAGGAGAAAAGAGGATTCTAAATTATTTTTGGCCCCACAGTCTGGCTCCAGCCCTGACATCCAGTATTTTGGTCCATGGTTGGCTTGCTCACTTCAAAACTCATTGAGACATTTCCCCCCAGCACATATTGGAAACTAAGAACTATGAGATAATGTTGACCAAATTAATTTATTGATGAAATCACTCCCACTCTGAAATTGGAAGTAGGTAGAAACTGGAATCCAAAATTATAACAGCATTCCAGTAACTATAGTAACAATGCTCAAAGTGAGTAGTAGCCAGAAAAGCATAACATGTGTGTATTCAGGTAAAGTCTATCAGGTTTGGTAAGTTCAAGACTGGGAGGTGAGATACAAAAAAAATAGGTAAATAATTGCTATCTCTAGGGGCTTTATGCCACTGACCCCAATCGATTTACTTTTTCATCTTTAGTGACTTGGGGGAATCCTACTATAATGACTATGATGACTATTCTGACCCTGTGAAGAAATAAGCCTTTTGCTTCTGTTCTTCAGGTTTCATTTGGGGGGAGATTAAGGAAATGTGGGATGGTGGATTTACTGAATACATCCATGACTGGTGGAACCTAATGGATTTTGCAATGAACTCACTCTACCTAGCAACTATTTCCTTGAAAATCGTGGCCTATGTCAAGGTAACTTGGAATGTCTGCCATTTTTCTTAACCAATGATTTTGGTTACATTAAGTTTTAGCACTGGGGACATAAACAATTTAAGGGGAAAATGCTGATGACACTCCCATCCCTGTGGGAAAGCATATAAACATTCTTTTAATAGTTTGTAAGCAGTGTCCACCTAAGCAAAGAAAGTGGAGAATGGAGCTATTTGAAAATGAATCCTTAGCTTCTTAAACTCAGAGTAAAATGGTTTTCAGCCACCCATCCAAGCATTAAGTGTTTAAATCCTCTCCACAATATCTTTTCCAGGAAGGTGGCCCACTGATGCTTGCATAGCACAGGGGAAAAAATCACTAAACTCACTATCTCCAAAAGCTTCTCTCAACCATTGTCACTTCATTAAAAAGTGCTAACTTTATATTTTTCTAATATTTTCTTCCAGTGACACATTCATTAGCAATCCTTCTTCCCTGTGGGCTCACACAGAGCAAGGCTGTTCCTCCTCCATAATAATGCATCCAGTATGAAGTCACCTCTCTCTAACCCACTGAGTTGTCACTTCTCAAAGCTAAATATTCACACTTCCCCAAGTGTTCTTCATGTGACAGATAATAGAACACTAGAAACTTCACTTCATGAGACATAGACCTTTAATTGTCTCTGCTTCCCTTGTCACTTCCACCACCAGACTGATCATTCAAACTGTGAGAAATCCAGCTTTTTGAGTATCAGTCAACCTATGTCTCAGTACCAATTCAGATAACACACACACACACATGCCAACTTGATACTTTTCCTAAACATTGTGTGGTCTGAATTATCCTTAAAAAATTCTTTCATATCCTGCCCTTCACACCGGGTAGTCACAGGCTTCAAGTTCATGTTTGGTGCTCATTAGATAATGGAATGGCCATCCTCATTCTACCCTGAGTTGAACTTCTCCAGTATGAGAAAAGGCTGACAGTTCAGGTGCCAAGATTATCTAGTCAGTCATGCTTTTTGGCACTAAATTCTGCATTAAGTTTTAGAATGGGAATATGGCTGTCCCCCAAATCTCCAACAACTTACTTTATTTTTATATCTTTAATATGCATATTGCATAAATCTTAAGATCTTGGGAGTCACTTATATAGAACATGAATATTGAATGCAGTCATGAAACATTTTTAAGAAGGCTGTGATCTTTTAGCACATACTTACAACTTCTTTACAAGAAAAACCTAGTGAGGAAATGTTTGAATTTCTGGTTAAAGTACCTGGATGAAATCCATGTCATTTTGGCACTCTGCTGACTAAGTAACACTGTTTGCCTAAAAAGAAAAAAAAATACATATTTCTTCCTTTGGAAGTGGTATTTATATACTGGGGGAACAATTAATTATCAATCTAGAAACTGCTGGGTTTTTCTTAAACAGGAAGTTTAGAATAAATGATCAGGAAAATGATTAACTCTTGGGGATATGAAAATGTACCTGTTGATGCCCAACATTAGCTGATCACATACCTATGGAACTTCACTGGTAAGGCTTCCAAGAAGCTAGACACTTCCCCACCAGAGTATACCGATAAATCAGCTCTACTAAGCTGAGTGAATGCCCCTTAACTGAAAAAATACTTAACTAAAAGCAAACATTTGCCAACAAAGTGGAGCCCTTCAATAAAAAAGAAAACTTATAAAACAAGACATTCCACATGCAGACTTTGTAATGAGAAATTATAAATGGGCACTCTGGTCCACTCATCCACAGAGCAAACCAGCTTGAGATTAACTTCTCCAAGTAGGCTGAGCCAACACCTATGACATAAAGCAACAAAAGCTCTGGTCTCCAGTCTCCTTGAAACATTTCAGATCATTGTTGTGCTGAAGAAGTACAGAAGCACCATGGGATAAGCTGGATTTAAAGAAGATCCTTTAAAAGACTAAAAACTACTCAACAATATATAGATGTCTGTTAACAGCCACTGTTAACATAACGAGAATGGTTTGCATGGCCTTGATGTACCCTGGCAGCCAAGGAGAGTGTACTGGAATGCACATGCGTGAACAATGATGAGTTCACTGTACTAGTCAGTGGGGGCGGTAGACACTATTGAGTGAGCATGTGTACTGTGTGGATGTCACATTCAAATTGTCTGAGCAAGTAGAGCAACTAGTCTGCATCAGTTTTGTTTATATTAAGCTTGAAAATTCCTTCATAGAAACTGTTTGGATGATTCATAAGGACGGAGCTATGGGTAACTGGTGATTGGCTGCTTCATCACCGCAATGTGCCCACTCATGCACCACATCTCGTGCAGAGATTTTTGGTGAAACATCAAATCACCCAGGTCACTCAACCCTGCTACAGCCTAGATTTGGCACCCTATGATTTCTGGCTTTTCCCCAAAGTAAAATCACCTTTGAAAGGGAAGAGATGTCAGACCGTCAATGAGATTCAGGAAAATATGACGAGGCACCTGATGGTGATTGGGAGAACCGTGTGAGGTCCCAAGGTGCCTACTTTGAAGGGGACTGAGGCGTTATTGTCCTATGTACAATGTTTCTTGTATCTTGTATCTTCTTCAAGAAAGGTCTCTATTTTGCATATTATATGGCTGGATACCTTCTGGACAGACCCCGTACACTCCATCTCATGTGGTCGACAACAGGAAGTGAAAGGCATGCACTGAAGCACTCAAAAGGAACAAATACACATAAGGTTGACTCTCAGTGCCCCCCTCCAGATAACCATTCAAATAAAGAATAGTTGTCCTTTTGACTTCTAAGATAGCATGACCTAGATATATTTAACCACCACCTTACTTCCATTGAATTATAGTTCTTTTTTTTAATATTTTAAGATTTTTCATTTATTTTTAGATAGAGGGGAAAGGACAGAGAAAGAGAGGGATGAAAACATCCATTTATGGTTGCTTCTTGCGCATTCCCCGCTGGGGACCTGGCCCGCAACCCAGACATGTGCGCTGACTGGGTATTGAGCCAGTGACCCTTTGATTCACAGGCCAGTGCTCAATCCACTGAGCCACACCAGCCAGGGCTGTAGTTCTTTCTTTAGCCAATACTTGGCCATAGACATGCACGCACACACACACACACACACACACACACACACACACACCCATCGTTGTTATGACTGAGTCTCCACATTAGTCTGTTCTTCTTCCTATTTTGCTTTTGAGTTAACAGAATGTAATTCATACCCCTTTAAAAGGCATAAAGTCCAATTTTTAAGGTGTATTCCATCTCAAAAAAATATAAGAAAAATCACTTTCCTCCCAATATCACTAACTCAAGAGTCAGGAAACCCAAATTTAATCCCTGCTTTCATTCTCACAAGCTGGATTACCATAGGTCATCCTTCTACCACTCTGAGCCTTAGATTCTGCCTCTGCAAAATAAGATTGGACTAGATCTGTGGCTTTCAACCTTTTAATTTTTCCATGGAACCATATCTTGAAATTAAAACTTATGCAGAACTTAAATATATTAAAGGGCTTAAAGGATTGAATTTAAAATGAGGAATGCTCTTCCAGGCCACCTCTTTGGCTCCCATAGTGGCCATCAGATGCTTCCACTGATCTCTCAGGTTTCAAGGGACAAAGTTGAAAAATCACATGTGTTAGCTTGAGGGTCACAAAACTATGGTCTGGAGGGAAAATTTGGCCTTCTGCCACATCTGTTTTTTTACATACTGTCTATTATTTCTATAAGAAAACAATTGAGTAATGGCTACAGGGACCATATACTCCACAAAGTCAAAAACACAGGGTGGGGCAAATGTAGGTTTACAGTGGTCTATATGGAAAATAATATGATAATTAATAAACAATAATACAAAAAATCGTCTATGTTTAGTGAACTCACAACTGCAAACCTCTTTTGCCCCACTATGTATGTACTATCTGGCCCTTAACAGAACATTTTTGCTGACCTCCATAATAAAGGAGCTCCAAATGTATTTCCTGCTCTCATATTTTATATATTTCTTCAAAGGTATATGCAAAACATAGATTTGCCACAAGAATATTGTTTCACACTTCTGAATGTTCTGCAAGTTCAGACTCGCTATCTAATGGGCAGCAGAATTCCCTGGGGTTATGTTACCGAATGTGGACCTGTTTGGGGGAGAAGAGATACTGTTAGCAAAACAATGCCCCACCATCCCCGGAGTCCCTCTGTTTTAGGTTCTTTGCCCACCACCCTTAGAAATTATGGTTCTCAATAGCAGAATTTGGTGAAAACAAAAGGAATTATTTATTCAAAAGTTACACAGGCTTTTGAATAATGACTAAATATTGTCATTAAATCTCAAAATCCCTTTAAAACACCCACCAACACACACAACCCTGCCTTCCGCCCCCCTTTGCCCAGTCAAGCCAGTCAGGCCAGTCAGGGGTACCATCCTTCAAGAGGAAGAGAACAGAAGTCTGGAGCTTGGCTAAGCAGGTCTCTCGCGAATGGTTCCCAGCACCATCAGCTGTGTCACCATGATCTCTAGTTCTTAATGCAAACCCACGTGGTACTTTCTCATGACCCACTAGCAAGAGTCCTTTCTCCCCTTTCCTCCCCACATGGTCATCACATTGTGCCCCGCCCCCCCAACCGTGGTGTGGAGTGGAGTGGAGTGAAACATCTCCCAGCTCTCATGCACAGACCTTGTAACTGGGGGAGCTTCTTCCCAGTTACCTCCTGGGTTTAAGTTATGCAAACCTTCCTGGTTAGCCTTGTTGATATGCAAAATAACCGTGTTTGCATATGAGGAATGAAGCTATCTTGCTGTTATTGACAGGAAAAATAACTCTCAGTGGCCTTGCTCCATGGCAGGTATGAAGCTGGCTTGTCATCGATATACAAAGTAATTCTGAAAGGCCCTGCTCCATGTCTTCCTTACCCCATGGTGGCCAGCCTTAGGGTAGGGGAGGGAGAATATCCTATATTTTTCTTGGACACCCCACAATCGACACCATTACAAATCCCCCTTTGAGGGAGGGCCTGGCTGGACACTGTTACAGTTACAGTTGTTGCTGTGCAGCGAAAAAAAAAACTAAATTATGAGCTATACATATTCCGGTTAATAATTTCTAGTTTTAAAACATACGTCTGGCCGTGGCTGGTGTAGCTCAGTGGATTGAGTGGCAAAGGTTCACCAGCTCGATTCCCCAGTCAGGGCACATGGTCAAGTCCCCAGTAGGGGGCGTGCCAGAGGCAAACACACGTTGATGTTTCTGTTCCTCTCTTTCTCCCTCCTTTCCCCTCTGTCTAAAAATAAAAGATAAAATCTTAAAAAAACAAAAAAAAGTCTGTTTTCTTATCAGCAGAGTCTCTGTCTTTTACATATACCTCAAAGCCTGTAAAAGCCTCTCTACAATATGTGCTGTGATATCAACTATGATATAAGTAATGTTTAATAGAAACAGTGCTAGACTGAGTGTTTACAGACCAGAGTTTTGGTCCTGAATCTACCATCAACTTGCTGTGTGATCTTAAGCAAGCCACTCTGCCTCTCTGCATTTCAGTTCCTCTGCTTGTAAAACAGGCATAACAACGCCACCCCTCCACAGCAGTGCAGCGAATTTTGGGGGGAGGGAGGAAAAATGTAGAGATACAAGATTTGGCCAAGAGGGTACAGAACTGATTGGCCAACTAAAGTATATCTGAAACAGAAGCAGAATTGTGGTAAGTTTTCTCCAAACACCTCCAACAGTAAAAAAAATATTGGATACACACAAATTAATTTAACAATACCAGTTTCCTCAGTTGTTGTAACTGAAGCATATTTTAGAAATGCTAACAGTATAATTTGGCCCCCAATGCAACACTTTCTCAGGAAAGTTGTTTACATATAGTCTTGGGAAATTGTGATATTTAGATGAGAGCTCAAGGCAATATGCTTCAGGTTGAATTTCAGTCCAACTCTACTTCTGTCTTGGGAAGGTAATAAGCAATTTCTTGTATTTCCATAACATCTCCCCTCATGGAGTACACAGACTTTCACATAAGCATACATAATCACAAATGTATGTAGTGGGTAGAAGTAGATATTATCCTCATTCCATGGTGAAGTTGAAAGATAAATGCAATTTGGGGAATTCTTTGTTTGTTTTGTTTTTTGAAAGTAAACTTGCTATTTATGGGGGATGGGAGAGAGGACTGTTTTGGTGGGAATGGGGTTAGGTCGTCAGAAGTACATCCTCTTGCAGGTCAAGTCGGCTCTGGCCTCCTGGATATGGTTCTGCAGCTTGCAGGCAGTATCCTCAAGGGCAAGGAGGGTGAGAGCAAAGGCAGAACGGCCCTGAGGTAAACATGACAAAATCAGTGCAGTGGCTCCTGGGCTCTGCCTGGGCAGTCCTGACCAAGGGAGCCCTGGGCCTGGAGCTGCCTTCGTCTTGCTGAGAAGTTCTATGGCCACTGGCCCCCTACTTGTGGTGTCTGCCAGCTGCTATGTCCTGGACACTGTGGTCTATTTCATGGCTACTTTTCATACAGGTAAAGGCGGTTTTAAGTGACAAAGTCCAATTGGATCTTAAGTCTCACAATGAAGCCATCTTTTAACAAGGCTGGGTGCCCAATATTCTAGGAGCTGGAAATCTAGGACAGGGCTAAAAAATGTATAACAACCCTAGAAATACTGATTCTTCCCCTCCTTCAACACCATGGTTCTTCATTTGTGCTAGAGGGATATTCCAACTTGCAAGGCTATCAAAGGAACAATAAACTACCTGCATACATCCCTGTGTGGGGAGTACTAAATTCACTACATGGAAAATAGATATGCCATTTATAATAGTGTGGAATACATTACAGACTGCAAAAAATTTAGCAGAAACCTCTGAGTAATGACCCTCTAAGGATGCTCCATCAGCCCCAAACGGCAATCAGCAGGAAAATCATGATGAGCAAGCACACACTGCAGAGGCTGAACGTATCCCTTGTCCTTCAGTAACAAAGTGTCCATGGTGCTCAGACAAAGTGGATGGCAAAATGAGGAGGTAAATCTAATTTGAAATCTCATTGGGAAGCAGATTAGTTTGTCCCCACTACCTTGGGCATACCAATGATTCAGTTCCAGTGACACTCCCCAACAATCTGGTAAACCCACAGTTAGAAAATGTCTGTTGAAAAAACCATAGGTAGTTGTTTCAGATGATTGCTCTGAAAATCATTTTTCTTTGTCTATATCCTAGGCATATATTTGGATGGAAGTGGGTGGAAGAAAGTTATTAGCATCATGTATTGACTGGGTGGGGAAAAACAGTGTCATGCACAGGGTCTGTTGTAAAAATCAATGTTTGATGCTTGCTTTGGTGACTTTATTTGGGTGCAGAAGAAAGGAAAGAGGGTAACGTTTTATAAATGCTCACTGTACTTCTCATCTTGTGCACTTCTTTCTTTCAGTATAATGGTTCTCGTCCAAGGGAAGAATGGGAAATGTGGCACCCAACTCTGATTGCAGAAGCGCTCTTTGCGATATCCAACATTTTAAGTTCGTTGCGTCTCATATCCCTGTTCACAGCCAACTCCCATTTAGGGCCTCTTCAGATCTCTTTGGGGAGAATGCTGCTTGATATCCTCAAATTCCTCTTCATCTACTGCCTCGTCCTTCTAGCTTTTGCCAATGGATTGAACCAGCTTTACTTTTATTATGAGACCAGAGCGATCGATGAGCCTAACAACTGCAAGGGGATCCGATGTGAGAAACAGAACAATGCCTTCTCCACGTAAGACTCTCCGTCTCCTCTATGCCTTTTGCTGCCTTCTCCTTCTTTGCCCCATTTTCAGTCCACAGCTTCATCACTGTCTCTTGACAATGCATGCAAAGCTTACTCACAGATCAACCTAAAGGATCTGCAGTGGAGGAAGGTTCTTCACTTGCCACAGCAGACTAGGAGAGGAATTAGATTTAGGTGAGGGGTGGGGGAGAGTCAAACACACAGCTGGGCTCCCAGGAATCCATCTGGAGTTAAATTATTTTGGTAGCATCCCAGATTTTTAAAATAATTAATGGGAAGGGGTAAATAATTCCTCACTCAAAAAGTATCACTCAGCAAGGAAATGAAAGATCGAGACTATTCCTCTGAACAAGTGACTAGAGAGCTAACTTAACTTTCTGAAGGAAGAAAAAAGAAAAATGGAGGATGCCAGTATATCTTAATGCACCCTACGATATTGATTTAAAATAAGAAATAATGTACTTGATCTTCATGCCCCCTTATCTGGCACAGAGCTCCTAAAAGACTCTTGGAATTTCCTAAATGTTGAGAGTGATCATGTGTCTTTGTTATGTTAAAGAGGTGACTATTGGAAAGCACTTAAGCATGGTAGCTGGTAGTCAGTGGAGCCAACCATGTGATTAGAGTTTGAAGTTTCAGTCCCACCCCCCCTGACCTCCAGGGAGGGGAAAAGGGCTGGAGATTGAGTTCAATCACCAATGGCCAATGAATTTAATCTATCACACCTATGTGTTGAAGCTTCCTTAAAAACCCAAAAGGGTATGTTTCTGAGAGCTTCCATGTTGGTGAAGATTTGGGGAGAGTGGCATGTGTTTGGAAAGGGTTTGGAAGCTCCACACTCTTTCCGCACATCTTGCCCTATCCATCTCTTCCATCTAGCAGTTCCCAACTTATGTCCTTTTATAATAAACCAGTAATTTAATAAGTAAAATGTTTCTGAGCTCTGTCACATGCTCTAGCAATTTAATTAAAACCAAGAAGGTCATGGAGAGCTCTAGTTAAGTGGTTTTCAACTGGTGTGCTGCAGGGCACAGGTGTGTTACAAGAATTTTTAAAACATACAATACCTATTTAGTTAAGGCCACTGACCTTTTTTCCTCAGATTGGCAAATTAAAAAAATGACAACACCCAACACAATAGTCATCCAGTGTGAATGAATCGAAATTATACCTATTTTTCATCAGAGTAGCAAAAAATATATATATTTTTGGTGTGTGGCAGAATTTTAGTAATTAGTTTGTATGCCATGAGATGAAAAAAGGTTGAAAATTGCTGCTCTAGTCTATAACCAGTTAGTTAGAAGCATGCCTGGACTTTTGAATGGGATTTGAAGTGGGGGTGGGACAGTCTTGTGGGACTAAACCCTTAATCCAGCAATGTCAGAATTGAGTTGAATTGTAGGACAACCTAGATGGTGTTGAAGAATTGGTAGTATGTGGGGTAGGGGGACCTACCCATATCCAAATGTCGGAATTGAGTTCAGAACCCCTTAGTTGATGTCAGAGAAATGAGACTTGCCAGAATAGCCCTGGTTCACAGAAACATATAGTAGTTTGGGATGAGAAAAAAACAAAAAGAAAGGCAGGGATGATAAACCTTTGCTCCCTAGATAGCTACCTAGTGATCCATGGTATGAAACTGCAGTTGTGCTGTGATAGTTTACTAAAGGTAAGTTACCAATGGAATTTACAAATGGTAATAAACCCAACTCTGAATTGGCTCATTCGATATATAAGGAAGTGGAAAATGATAAAAGACATGCTGAACATACAATCCCTTGGTTATTACTATCTGTAATAGTTAAAATTAAAATAAATTTCTGAGTCAGGCCTTAATGCTAAACCAAGCTGAGGCTTGGATAATTCTAAGCTTGGGCTACCAGCCTCAAAGCTGCCCAAGGGAAAAATTACTCAGGGACAATAGAAAATACCTCTAAGACGTGTGGTCAGCACAAAGGTTGTCGATGTAGGGAGAAGGTAACACCAAGAAACTGCAGAAATCAGCGAGTGTTACTGAATGTGGACCCATTGGGGGGGGGGGCCCAGATACTGTTAGCGAAATGATGCCCCACCTTCCCTGGGGTCCCTCTGTTTTAGGTTCTTTGCCTGCCACCCTTAGAAATTATGGCTCTCAATGCCAGAGTTTGGTGAAAACGAAAGGAATTATTTATTCGAAAGTTATATAGGCTTTTGAATAATGGCTAAATGTCATGTTAAATCTCAAAATCCCTTTAAAACACCCACCAACACACACAGTCCTGCCTTGCCCCCTCTTTGCCCAGTCAGGTCAGTCACGGGTACCATTCTTCAGGAGGAAAAGAAGTCCGGAGCTCGGCTAGGCACGCCTCTCCCGGTTTCCAACACCATCAGGTGTGTCACCACAATCTCCAGTTCTTAATGCAAACTCTCGTGGCACCTTCTCATGACCCACTAGCAAGAGTCCTTTCTCGCCTTTCCTCTCCACATTGTCTTCACACTTTCCCCCGCTCCTGGCATGGAGAGAACCATCTCTCAGCTTCCATGCACAGGCCTCTATGACTCGGGAAGCTTCTTCCCAGTTACCTCCTGGGTTTAAGTTATGCAAACCTTCCTGGTTAGCCTTGTTGATGTGCAAAATAACCATGTTTGTATAAGAGGAATGAAGCTATCTTCCTGTTATTGACAGGAAAAATGACTCTCAGTGACCTTACCCAATGGCAGGTCTGAAGCTGTCATGTTACTGATATGTAAAGTAACTCTGAAAGGCCCTGCTCCATGTCTCCCTTCCCCCATGGTGGCCCACTATGTGGGGGTGGGTGGGAGAATATCCTATATTTTTCTTGGGCACCCCACATTCGGGACACCATTACAAATCACTCTTTTGGGGGTGCCTATTACAGGAGTACAGAGTGAAGGAGTTGTTTCCTTTTGTAGTTCAGTATCACGAGATTCCTGAGGAAACTTTATTTAAATGTATTGTGAGAGTAACTAATATGAGGACTATGTCTTTTGTTTTGAATACCACAGAGTGAAAGAACATGTTTAGGATGATGCAGAACCCACAGCTCACTATGGAACAATCAGAGATCAGCAATGGTTATAAGTGATCCACATACACAGGAGGTTATTTCTCAGCGAACAGCCAGCCTGGTGGACTAGATGAAAGCCATTAAGGTCTATTTACCCAGAGAAGGGGAACTTTCCATTTCCCTCTGTGAATGTGGAGCAAAGTGGAGCCCCTCAGATGAAGCAGCTGATATGCTTCATGTGCAAGCCATGTGGGACTGGCTTTATGATGATCGGGATATGGATCACTGAATATGCCCATTATCCAGGTCATGGTAAATGCTATAGTTAAGGGGTCCACTTTCACAGTGGCACCCCATGTAACCTTACGCCTGCAAAACCCAGGCAGTGCTGGGTTGTGGCATTTCTTTCTAAGGCCCTGGCCCTCATCTCCAAATGCCTCCTGAATATACTTACCTGGGCCACAGGCCTCTGAAACACAAAATGCCTACAGCTAAATTCTTTATCTCTATATCCTCACCCCTAACCTATTTTCACTTTAATCTTCATCTTATTAAGTGACACCAGCCAGAATTCTAGGAGTCATCTGGGACCTCACCCTCTCTCTCATGCAACACATCCAGTCTCTCACTCAGTCTTTTAAGTTCTACTTCCTAAATATTGTATTTCTCTGTATTTCAATATGGAGGTACTGTATTTGTATCTTTGTTCAGGTCTAAATTATCTCTTCCAAGAACTGTTGGGTGCTGAACTGGTCTCCCAGCTTAAGTCTTAAAAAAAAAATTTTGTTGAATTTATTAGGGTGATATTAATAAATAAAATTATATAGGTTTCAGGTGTACAATTCTGTAATACAATTCTGTAATACATCAAATATATATTGTAGTGTGTGGTCACAAGTCAACTCTCCTTCCATCACCAGTTATCCCCCCTTTACTCTCTTCTACTTTGCCCTACCATCTCTTCCTCTGATAATCACTATACTGTTGTCTGTGTCTATGAGGGTGTTGTTTTTTGTTTGTTTGTTTGTTTAATCCCTTCACCTTTTTCATCAAGCCCCCAACACCATCCCCAATAGCTGTCAGCCTGTTCTCTGTATCTATGAGTCTATTTCTATTTTGTTTGTTTGTTCATTCTGTTCATTAGATTCCACATATAAGTGAAATCATATTGTATTTGTCTTTCTCTGACTGGCTTACCTCACTTAGCATAATACTGTCCAGGTCCTTCCATGCCATTGCAAAAGTTAAGATTTCCTTCTTTTTCATGGCCAAACAATATTCCATTGTGCAAATATACCACTGCTTTTTTATTTACTTATCAACTGATGGACACTTGGGCTACTTCCAAATCTTGGCTATTATAAATAGTGCTTCAACAAACATAGGGGTACATATATTCTTTCGAATTAGTGTTTCAAGGTTCATCAATATATTCCCAGGAGTGGAATTTATGGGTCATATGGCAGTTGCACTTTTAATTTGTTAAGGTAACTCCATACTGTTTTCCACAGTGGGTGCACCAATTTGCATCCCCACCAACAGTGCACAAGGGTACTTTTTCCCCCACAACCTCACCAACACTTGTCGTTTATTGATTTATTGATGATAGACATTCTGACAGGTGTGGGTTGATATCTCATTGTAGTTTCAATTTGCATTGTTCTGATCATTAATGATGTTGAGCATCTTTCATATGGTTATTAGCCATCTGCATGTCCTCTTTGAAGAAGTGTCTATTTAGGTCCTTGGCTCATTTTTAAATTGGATTGTTTGTTTTCTTGGTGTTGAGTTATATGAGTTCTTCATAAATTTTGGATATTAACCCCTTATCAGTTGTATGATTGGTGAATATGTTCTCCCATTCAGTGGGTTGTCTTTTGATTTTGTTGATGGTTTTCTTTGCTGCATAAAAACTTCTTAGTTTTATATAGTCCCATTTGTTTATATTTTTTTCATTTGTTTCTCTTGCTGGAGGAGACATGTTAGGAAAAAAATATTGCTAAGAGAAATGTCCAAGATTTTACCGACTGTTTTCTTCTATGATTTTTATGGTCTTACATTTAAGTCTTTAATCCATTTTTACTTTATTCCTGTATGTGGTATAAGAAGGTAGTCTAGTTTTATTTTTTTTCATGTATCTTTCAATTTTCTCAGCACCATTTATTGAATAGACTGTCTTTATCTAATTGTATATTCTTGCCTCCTTTGTCAAATATTAATTGACTTTACAGGCATGGATTTATTTCTTGGATCTCTATTCTGTTCCATTGATCTATATGCCTCTTCTTATGCCAGTACCATGCTGTTTCGATTACCATGGCTTGTCATATAGTTTGATGTCAGGTAGTGTGATTCCCCTAACTTTGTTCTTCTTTCTCTAGATTGCTGAGGCTATTTGTGGTCTTTTGTGGTTCCCTATACCTGCTTAGAATATTTGTTCTAGTTCTGTGAAATCCACCATTGGTATACTGATAGGAATCGCATTGTATCTATAGACTGCTTTGGGAAGTATGGACATGTTAATGATGTTAATTCTTTCTGTCCATGAATATGGTATATGTTTTCACTTATTTGTATCTTCTTCAATTTCTTCAGTATCTTCCAATTTTCTGAGTACAAGTCTTTTACATCTGGGTTAAATTTATTGCTAGGTATTTTATTTTTTTCAATACAATGTAAATGGAGTCATTTTTTTAGTTTCTCTTTCTGATAGTTCATTATTGGTGTATAAAAATGTAACCAATTTCTGGATATTGATTTCGTATCCTGCTACTTTACTGAATTTATTTATCATATCCAGTAGTTTTGGTGGAATCTTTAGGGTTCTCTATACACAGTATCATATCATCTTTAAATAATTATAGTTTTACTTCTTCCATTCCAATTTGGATGTTTTTTATTTCTTCTTCCCTAATTACTGTGGCTAGGACTTCCGGTGCCATGTTGAATAAGTGTGGTAAAAGGGAATATCCTGTCTTGTTCCTCATCTTAAGAGAAATGCTTTTAGATTTTTCCCATTGAGTATGATGTCGGGTGTGTGTTTGTCATATGTGGCCTTCATTATCTTGAGGCATATTCCCTGTGTTCCCACTATGTGAGGATTTTTAACAGATTTTATTTATTTATTTTTAGACAGAGGTGAAGGGAGGGAGAAAGAGAGAGAAGCATCAATGTGTGGTTGCCTCTCAAGCACCCCCTACTGGGGACCTGGCCCAAAACACAGGCATGTGCCCTAACTGGAAATTGAACCATCAACCCACTGGGTTGTACTCAACCCACTAAGCCACACCAGCCAGGGGCCACTATGTGAGAATTTTTATCATAAATGTGCACTGGATTTTGTGAAATGCTTTTTCTGCACCTATAGATGTCATTGTGTGACTTTTATCCTTCATTTTGTTTATAGAGTGTATCACATTTATTGATTTGCAAATATGGTATCAACCTTGCATCCCAGGAATCAACCCTACTTGTTCATGGTGTATGATCTTTTAAATTTATTGCTAAGTTCAGTTTGCTAATATTTTGTTGAGGATTTTAGCATCTACATTCATCAGGGATATTGGTCTATAGTTTTCTTTCTTTGTAGCATCTTTATCTTTTGTTTTTTTTTTTTTTTGCTTCTCCCATTCCTGTACTATTCTTAACCTCCTGCTGTCTATTTTGTACCTACCATTTATGCGTCTCATTCCCTGTACCTCTTCCCCCATTCCCCTCTTCCCCCTCCCCACTGATAACCCTCCATGTGATCTCCATTTCTGTGATTCTGTTCCTGTTCTAGTTGTTTCCTTAGTTTATTTTTGTTTTTTTTTGTTTTTTATGGTTCAGTTGTTGTTAGTTGTGAGTTTGTTGTCATTTTATTGTTCATAGTTTGGATCATCCTCTTTGTCTTAGATAAGTCCTATAACATTTCATGTAATAAGGGCTTGGTGATGATGAACTCCTTTAACTTTACTTTATCTGGGAAGCACTTTATCTGCCCTTCCATTCTAAATGATAGCTTTGCTCGATAGAGTAATCTTGGATATAGGTCATTGTCTTTCATGAATTTGAATACTTCTTTCCAGCCCCTTCTCGCCTGTAAGGTTTCTTTCGAGAAGTCAGTGGATAGTCTCCTGGGAACTTCTTTGTAGGTAACTGTCTCCTTTTCTCTTGCTGCTTTTAAGGTTCTCTCCTTATCTTTAATCGTGGGTAATGTAATGACTTTGTGCCTTGGTGTGTGCCTCCTTGGGTCCAACTTCTTTGGGCCTCTCTGAGCTTCCTGGACTTCCTGGAAGTCCATTTCCTTTGCCAGATTGAGGAAGTTCTTCTTCATTATTGTTTCAAATAAGCTCTCAATGTGTTACTCTTCCTCTTCACCCTCTGACACCCCTATGATCTGGAGGTTGGAGCATTTAAAGTTATCCCAGAGGTTCCAAAGCCTCTCCTCATTTTTTTTTTTGAATTCTTGTTTCTTCATTCTGTTCTGGTTGAATGTTTATTTCTTCTTTCTGCTCCAAATTGTTGGTTTGAGTTCCGGTTTCCTTCCCTTCACTGTTGGTTCCCTTTATATTTTGCTTTATTTGACTTTGCATAGCCTTCACTTTTTCCTCCATTTTGTGACCACAGTCAACCATTTCTGTGATCATCCATGTTACCAGTGTTTTGAACTCTGCATCTGTTAGGTTGGCTATCTCTTCATCACTTAATTCTATTTTTGGAGCTTTGATCTGTTCTTTCATTTGGGTCATATTTTTTTTTCCTCTCCACACACCTATCATGTTGTGAGGGGTGGAGCCTTAGGTACTTGCCAGGGTGGGGCAACCCACATCACTGGCCAGTTATCTCATTTTGGAATAAAATAATGGCCTTGCAAAATGAGGTTGGGAGTGTTCCCTCCTATTCAATTTTTTGGAAGAGTTTGAGAAGAATAGATGTTCTTTGAATATTTGGTAAAATTCACTTGTGAAGCCATTCATTTCAGGACTTTTTTTCGTTGGGAGTTTTTTAGTTACTGCTCAATTTCGTTAGCTGTAATCAGTCTATTCAGATTTTCCCATTCTTCCTGATTCAGTTTTGGAAGATTGTATGTTTCTAGGAATTTATCCATTTCATTCAGGTTGTCCAGTTTGTTGGCATATAATTGTTTATAATATTTTCTTATAATCTTTAGTATTTCCTTGGTGTCAGTTGTTATTTCTCCTCTTTCATTTCTGATTTTATTTATTTGGATCCTCTCTCTTTTTTTCTTGATGAGACTGGTTAAATGTTTGTCAATCTTGTTTACCTTTTCAAAGAACTAGCTCTTGTTTTCATTGATCTTTCGTATATTTTTTTTAGGTTCTATTTTGTTTATTTCTCCTGTAATCTTTATTATTTCCTTTCTTCTACTTTGGGCTTTGTTTGTTGTTATTTTTCTAGTAACTTTAAGTGTAGACTTAGTTCGTTTATTTGAGAATTTTCTTGTGTCTTGAGATCAGCTTGTAGTGCTCTGAATTTCCTTCTTAGGACTGCTTTCTCTGTGTCCCAGAAATTTTGGGTTTTTGTGTTCTCATTTTCATTTGTTTCCAGGTATGTTTTGATTTTTTTCCTTGATGTCCTTGTTAACCCATTCATTGTTTAGTAACATGTGATTTAGCCTCCATGTGTTTGTATGTTTTTCAGTTTTTTGTTGTGATTGATTTCTAAGGTGATACCATTGTGATCAGAGAAGATGCTTTATATAATTTCAATCTTGAATTTATTGAGACTTGTTTTGTGTTCTTACATGTGAGTCTATTCTAGAAAATATTCCATGTGCCAGCCTTAAGTCTTATTTTTCCTCCATGTGCCACATCCAAGTTTCTTTCTAAATTATCATTGTTATCCTGTCATTGCACTGTCTTCATGTTCATGAGGTATCTAAATCTTCTCTAGTATAAAATCTAGCTCTTTGCAATATCATACAGTATTTAGTTATCTGGACCCCACCTCTCTACTTTCTCACTCCTATTCTTCATAATCAAAATCTTGCTCTTTCCAAGCTACAGGAGAGCATCTCAGCCCTACAGGCCTTCACATATTACATACCATTCCCTCCACCTAAAATGCCTATCCCCACCTTGTCAGCCTGGAAAACTTTTACCCATCCCTTAAGCTCTGCCAAAACTTAACCTGCTCTTTTAAACCTTTTCTAACTCAGACCTCAGTCTCAGTAACTGGCTCCTTCTGTGTTTCCCATGGCATACCTCCCTTACAATCAGTAACCTGTTGTATTTTAGTCATTTGTTGTCTCTCATCCCACCAGACTGGGATCCCCACTTCATTAAGCCTTGTGCCTATCATAGAGGAGACTAAGACATAAGGGTGCTCAGCGTTCCATTGAACAATTAAGTGAGTAAAAAGAATGGCCCTGGCTGGTGTGGCTCAGTGGATTGAGCGCCAGCCTGTGAACCAAAAGGTCACTGGTCTGATTCCCAGTCACAGCACATGCCTGGGATGCAGGCCACGTCCCCAGCGGGGGGTGCACAAGAGGCAACCGATTGACGTATCTCTCACACATAGATGTTTCTCTCCCTTTCTCTCTCTATTCTCCTCTCTCTAAAAATATATATAAATAAAATCTTTTAAAAAAGGAATGAAGTCCAGCAGGAATCCTATCTTTAATTCTAAAAGATCAGCTTCTGTTTCACCTTCACCAGTATGGGTGAAGTACCTGGCCAGCTCTGTCATTCTACTGATTCACTTTGAACTTGCTTTCAGCAACAATCCTTGGCTTTGCTCCTACCTCCCTCATCTTGTATTTGGGCACTTGGCCTGAGGGCAAAACTCCACAGTGATCCCTATTATCTGCCATCTATTTAGTTCTAGCACATTTTTCCAGGCTGCTAAAATGTTTCTGAAACTTGACCCTGTCACCGAATCTATTAGCTAATCCTCCAAGTCTTGTGTCATCTGAAAATCTAAGAAGCTTACCCTCAGTTCTCATCAAAAGCATTGATAAAAGTGTTAGACAGGCTTGGTATTTGCTGGGTAGAATATTGGACAGCTATTCAGATGCTACCTATGCAGACTCTGTATATATACAAAATGTATAATGTTTAAAAGCACAAAAATTGTATACACTATGATTGCAGTTATGTGTAACCAGATAAGTAAATGGATGACAATCTGTAAAGACAATAAAGAAACATAAAGCAACAAGATTGTATTTAGGTGGAAGATTAGTAATATTCATAAAAATAACTAATATTTACTAAGTGCTAAGTCCAGGCACTATTACAAAATGAGCTGTACATGAATTAACTCATTTAATCCTCGCAACCCTGGTATCTGGTATCCATTATTATTATTAACCATTTTACAGATGGAGAAATTAGGGCACAAAGCAATTAAGAGTCAGGATTTCAATCCAGGCATACAAGCTCCAGTCAGTGATTTTATCCAGAAATGCAGCTGTAAGACTGGTTTAGTAAAGTTATTTAAAATTTATTGTGTAAAGTTGCAATAATCACAAATAAATGTATAATTAACTAGCACAGAGCCATGACATAGTAGGCCATTTGCAACCTCCTTGTAGACTATCACCATTCATTTGTGGCTATTTGTACTTCATCAGTGTTGATTTCTCTACCCAACTCTCAATCCATATTTTCCCATATTATTTAGATGGATAGAAACTCAGTCCCCATAAGGCTCTTTTTATTCTGACCAGATATTAAAGGTCCTTATTGATTGTCTTAAGCTTTTCCCCCTGATTTCAGTTCATAGCCTTCTTGCTACTGCCATCACAGGATGGTACCATTCATTTGTACTTTCTTTAGATATTTGCTTCTCCTGTCACCTTTTACAGATTTATTCAACAAACATTTATTCAGCAACTGCTGTGTGCCAGACAATGCGCATATTAAGATGGTACCCTTATCCTCAAGAGGTTCATAGTCTAATGAAGAACACAAGTAAACAATTTGAATAGCTGCCAGTTTTAATGTTAATCATATGCCAAGCACTAAGTGTATGGGCTCCAGAGTCAGAAGAGCTGGGTGCAAATCCTACTTCTGCCACTCCCTGCCTGTGTGACCATTCTGTACCTCAATTTCTCATCTAAAAAATATTTTAAAATATAGTAGCTACTTCATAGGGTTATTCTGAGAATCAAATATTATAATACATTGAAAATACTATAGGGCCTGGCACATAGTAAGAGGCCAGTAAATGCTAACAGTTGATATTTATCCTATTGATAACCACTTTAGAGACCAGGAAACTTGATGTTTAAAGAACCTATGTAATTTTTCCAAAGTCAAATAGTTAATAAACACTTATAGCTGGGTGGCCATGGGCAAGTCATTTAATCTCTCACCCTGTTTCCTCAGCAGTGACAACAAAGTTTTTATAAGGATCATAATGATAATGTATGTGAAAGTGCCTAGTATGCTTCTATAGTACTCAGTAATTATTAGTTAATATAACATTAAATATAGCACATATAAAGTGTTAATTTGAGAACCCTTAAGCTCCTCAACTGAGCCAAGCACCACTCTGGGCCCTGTGGAAACCACAAAAGAAGTTATCAGAATGGTAAGTTGTACATGTTCACTCAGCTCTCAAGTGTCAGAGCTGATATTTTAACCCAGAGCAATGTAACCCAAACACCATATTCTTAATGCAAGCTCCAGTGCATTCCTCCCTCTATGTAATTAGACAGTGGTAAATCACATGGCCTGAAAATGAGAGAGAATATTTGGTAGAGTGTGTAGCCCTGGAAGTAAGTCTTAGAATATCGTAGGTTCTGCATAGACTGAGAAGAGGGAGATGGTATTAAGGTAGAAAGGCAAAATATAAGACATAGAAGTGGGAACAAACAAACAAACTGACTTGGCTGTATTGGTTTGGGGAAGAGACCGAAATATTGTGAGATCATCGGTCTATCAGTTTGGATGCAAATACGGCAGCCCCCTTATTAAGCAGATCACCTCACTTCTCCCTCTTCTCACTCTTCCCAGAGAATTAACTAACATGCTCTTTTATCTCTTTAGGCTCTTTGAAACCCTTCAGTCACTCTTCTGGTCTGTATTCGGCCTTTTAAATCTCTATGTCACCAATGTGAAAGCCAGACATGAGTTCACAGAATTTGTGGGAGCAACCA
Source organism: Mormoops blainvillei (assembly GCA_004026545.1). Classification (NCBI taxonomy): domain Eukaryota; kingdom Metazoa; phylum Chordata; class Mammalia; order Chiroptera; family Mormoopidae; genus Mormoops; species Mormoops blainvillei. The sequence goes on from PVJD01004404.1 coordinate 30,377, forward strand.
TGTTTGGGACATATAATGTCATCTCCCTGGTAGTGCTACTGAACATGCTGATCGCCATGATGAACAACTCCTATCAGCTTATTGCCGTGAGTAGCTTTGTTTTACAAGGGTGATTACTTTTCAAGGGCAGTTTCAGGAGAGGTCACATTGGTATGGATCCCACTGGAAACTCAATGAAACCATCTGTCTGCTTCAATTATTTTATGTTAGCTTTTCCAGTTATTGGATTGGATTATTTCTTTCCAAGGCAACTCAGTTAAGACCCTCAGTCCACTGAATCTCAGTAATCTAAAAGATGTTCTACTTAATAAGGTTTTCTGGTTACCTCTAAAAATATTTTTAAATCTATGAATCCATTTTCTTGCCTTAGTATGGAGAGCTCAGGGGGTGTGAGCACCATTTTCCTATAACATGTCTCCCTCTTCACTGCAATCATCCCCCTCCAAAAACTGAAACTTCTCAGTGTCTACTTTTTGATCAAGAATATATAAACAGCTGTACTTCATTGTGAGATACTCTTAAGTAGAATCCATTGCTGAATATTTTTGACCATCATGTTACAGTTGGATCAGCAATATTTATTACTGTAAACTAGAAATGACAAAGATATAGGATATGGGATCAGTCTGGCCCCACCTCGTTTTGTGATGCCAAAGTAAATATCTAACCTTAGCTTATTTTCTTATGATCTGCCTTTCATTTCTAGAATTGGAGTATTAGTGAAACCATTCTTTCTATCTGAGGTCTTATTTAATGAATTTGGATGTTTAGTTTATATTAAGATGCTAGGTCACACCCATGGGTTCATCTGTTGCTCAAGGTTTTGCTATAGTATAGAAGGCACAGAATAAAAATACCTGAGTCTTATATTCCTTCATAGGTGCTATTTCTCTGATTTGGTTTATCACTGAGGAGTCATTTAGCCTATAGAAAAGAAGCAATAGTTGGTTATGTGTATGCATTTGTGTGTGTCTACAGGCACACTTCCTTTTATTGCACTTCACAGATGTTGCACTTTTTACAAATTGGAGGCAGGACCAACCACCAGAAAAAGGGTTACAACTTGCTTTATTACAATAAAAAGACCACTGCTTTATTGCAGTGGTCTAGAACAAAACCCACAATATCTCCGAGCTATGCCTGTACAGGCACACATATGTACAATACATTTCATGGTATTTGGTGATAATGAACATCTGTGATCCATTTCCACTAAGGACAGACCAAACAGGAATGGGTTTATGTTGTAGTGGGAAACTTTTGAGTTATTTGTATGGAAGAACTTCCTTACTATAAATGGCAATAAAATATATTCTCCTAAGTAGGTTAGTAGGATTTTTTTCATTAGACACTTGTAAAACTCAGGATATAAAATTATCTACTAGGATGGTTGGTATCTTAGGTGCTTAGGTGGGAAAGAAGAGACAGGAGTACAGAGGAAAAATATATTAAGAGAAGACCTGGAACTCTAGTGCTGTTTCTGTCATTTAAATAGTGTAACCTTGAGTAACTTTTTTTTTTAAGAGCCTCAGCTTCCTTATCCAAAACTTGAGGGAGTTGGGACAGATGGTCTTTTTTTCCAGCTTTATTGAGATAAAATTGACATACAGTCATGCACTGCACAAAGGAGTTTTGGTCAACATTGGACCACATATGTGATGGTGGTCCCATAGGATTATAATGGAGCTGAATTTCATATAAGAAATGGAAAAATATGTGGTTCAGGAGGAATTTCTTTTCCTCTGATGGGAGCAATGTCTGTGGGGGTTTGAAATAGATTCTCTCTCCCTCACAGCACTTCAGTTGTGAGTGCAGAGATCACATCCCCATCAGTCAACTGTTGACCTGTTCCAACCCAGAAGAGCCTGTCCCCCCATCACTACATATTCAGAGGATGCCACAGCCCTCCCAGGTCTAGCGTCATCACAGAGTACATTGCTATAAATTGTTCATTGAGGACCTAAGTTCTGGAGAAGGACACAAGTCCACGGGAGTTACCTTAACAAGCATCCAGTGCCACTGACACTTCAGTAAAAGCTGTCTGTGGTAGCATGGAGCCAGCCTGTCCCTGAACTTTGAAAATAGGTTCAGGTCATAATAGTGCAAAGCATAGATAAGTTTCGTTTCTTCCATCAATTCAGTGGCACAGAGAGCACTTTGTGCCAGATAGGGCCAATGGAACCAAAAACAAATTTCCAAAGTCAGACTACTGAGTCCCCAGGTCTACACCCTCTCCATGTTAAACACCCTCTTTTTCATGACTACCACCGAGTCCCTTAATCTGACCACTGCTCCAACACACAATAGCCCAAAACCACATTGCCATGACAATCCCTTTGTTCCTTTCTCTCTCCATCTTGTTTTTTCTTCCTGCTGATCCTCAGGCCACCTTTCACTCCCTCCCCAGCCAGTCTCTCCTCCAGTTAAATCCAATTAATTCAGCCCACACGGAGCTGCATGTTCACGCTCATCCGGCCCAGAGTGTTCATGGAGCAGCACTGATAACTTTGCTGCTCTCTTTCTGCCCCTGTTGGAAGGAAGCAGGGCTGGGGCTTGTGGGACAGTGTTTATAAAGTCTACAGTAGTGCCCTTGGCCTTCACATTCACTCACTGACTCACCCAGCGCAACTTCCAGTCTTCCAAGCTCTATTCATTAGGTGCCCTATAGGGGTGTGCACCATTTATCTTTTAAACCATATTTTTACCATACCTTTTCCATGTTTAGATATGTTCACATACACAAGTACTTATCATTGTGTTACAACTACCTGCAGTATTAAGTAACATGCTGTACAGGCTTGTAGCCTAGGAGCAATAGGTTATACCATTTAGCCTAGGCATAGTAGACTATACCATCTAGATTTGTGTAAGTGCAAATTGTGGTTTTCACACAATGACAAACTCACCTAATGACATATTTCTGAAAACATATCCCTATTAAATGATATATAACCATATAATATTGTGTAAGTTTAAGGTATATAATGTGATGATTCGATACATATATATTGTGAAATGCTTACCATAAGGTTAGCTAACATATTTATCATCTCACATAAATTACCTTTTTTGTGATAAGAACTTTTAAGATCTACTCTCTTAGTAATTTTCAAGTATATAATATAATACTGTTAACTACATACATCATGATGTGCATTAGATCCCCTGAAGTTATTCATCTTCTAACTAGAAGGTTGTACTCTCAGCCCATGGCACCCACCATTCTACTCTGTTTCTATGAGTTTGTTTTTTTAAGACTCCACATATAACTGATATCATACAGTATTTGTCTTTCTCTCTCTGACTCATTTCACTTAGCATAATGTTGTACAGTTTCATCCATGTTATCACAAATGGCAAGATTTCCTTCTTTCTCATGGCTGAATAATATTCCACTATATATATAATATCCCATTAAATATATTTCATTATACACACACACACACACACACACACACACACATATTTGTTAATTCACCCAGTATTGGACACGTAGGTTGTTTCCATATCTTGACTATTGTGAGTCATGTTGTATGAGAGTGCAAATATCACTTCAAGATAATGATTTCATTTCCTTCAGGTATGTACCCAGAAGTACAGCTACTGGATCACATGGTATCCTATTTTTAACTTTTTGAGGAAATTCCTTACTGTTTTCCACAGTGGCTGTACCAATTTACATTCCCACCAACAGTGCACAAGGGACCCCTTTTCTCCATATCTTTAGCAATGTTTGTTACCCCTTATCTTTTTTATAATAGCCATTCTAATAGATATGAAGTGATGTCTCATTGTGGTTTTGATTTGCATTTCCCTGGTAATTAGTGATGTTGAGCATCTTTTCATGTACTTGTTGGCCATCTGTGTGTCTGACTCAGTGGTCTTTAATATCCCTGCCAATTCTGATATCCTGTGAGTTTAGTGTCTATAGATGAACTAGATAGGCTCACAAGGTTTTTTTTTCTAGTTCTGAAATTCTGTCCATCTGTTGCTTTTGAAATGGAATAGAGTTCAGTTTCATTTTCTCTCTCCCCCATCCCTCTCCCTCTCCCTCTTGAGAGTTCAAACACAACTAGACCAAGAACTCTGAAATGATCTATGCTGACTTCTATTCTGTCTCTGTAAGGTGGACAGGTATAGAATCCCAGATCTTTAGTTTTCCAACCCTATGCCTATCATGCTAACCCTCACCCCTGCCAGAGATAGCAATATTCATGCTGAGGCATTTGTCACTTTCTCCCTGGGTGTCTCACAGCTTATTGTTCCTAATGGCAGTGGAAAAGAGGGATATTTTCTTGTCACCTAATGCAAGGCTGTGGTACCTCCCACTGAGCTCAGTGACCTTTTGCTAGGAAGGGTTGAAATCATGTACTCTAGCTCTCTTGCCACCACACCTACAGGCAGTAAGTTATGTTTCAATGCTAGCTACTGCTGCACCTGAGGGAACTACCAAAGAAAATACCTTGAGAGAAAGGTGGGAGTTGGGGAATAGGTGAGTTGTAGGGAGATGGCCTCAATGGGACCTATACCATCTCTCACATCTGGAGTCATGGCCAACCATTCTGAATACTACCTGCTGCTTTAGGATCTCCAGGTAATGGGTCTTCACAATTTGGAACTGGATCCAGCTGAATCCTGATATTGGGAAACCTGATTCCAAAGAGACCTGGATATGTTTAAGTGGTAAAGACCATGAAATAGATTTAATTCCACTTGCTACATCTATATCATCTACACTTCAGCAGTGAATGCAATTTTTAGGAGGATCTTGATGTGGGGAAAAGGTTACAAGAAGGGAAACCACTGAAGACAAATCTCTCTTACTTCAAAAGTTATCACAGGCCAAATGAGTCTAAATAAAAACTCAGTTGTCAATGTGCTTCACTGTGAATCTTCTCAGTGTATATTCTAGAACAGGGCTCAAGAATAATAGGTAACAGCAGTCCCTTGAAGGGGTGAGCTCTTTCTCAATGCTTCTGTGTAGGATGCAGGGCTGCTGATGGAGTGGATATATGGTGATTCATATGTCTATGACAGAAGAGGCTTCACTGTGCTAGTAGATAGAGTCAGCCTCAAGATATGGAAAAGCAGAGACTACTCCAGGCCTGTGCTCTATGGTTACAGCCAACATCAGCAAGTGAAGATGGCCATATTGTATATTTTTATTGTTGTTTGTAAGTGGCTGTGATGTAAATACCCCTCAGGCTGCTTATTTTCCTCTGTGACACTTCATTCACATATCTACCCTGTCATTGCTGTTCCTGATATGTATACTCCCAGTTCCATCAAGTGAAGCTGCCCCTGAAGACATTTTAATCACATTCACCTATATAAAAATATTAGTGGAGAGACATACCAGTCCCAAAAAGTTCATTGACCTTAGGCCCAGGTCACCCACAAGGTAACCTGAGATTGCTCTGTTACCTGAGATTGCTCTTCCCAAAACACGGGTCTCATGATCACCTGTGATAGATTCTCATGCAGCAAGTTAATAAGAACCCTCAGTTTCTTTGGCTGCTGAAGACTATCCACTCTAATGCTGAGAGTAAGTAAATAGAATTTGCCTCACTGAGCTGCACCAGCTGGATAGCTTGGGGAGAGCCCAAATACATAGCATTGTTGTCCCCTTTAGGAGGGCAACCTTTTGAGGGACAGATAATGGATGGACTCCCCAACTGCAGAAGATAACCATGCAAATGAAGACATTCGTCAGAACAAACCAGCACTATAAAATGCTAGAAGGGGCTGCTGCACACCACTGAAGTGCCCAGGAGGGCAGGTGGTCTTCCCACCCTCTCCCGGTTATCTGGGACCAATCTCAGTCTCTCAAAGCACAGAGAAGAAGGCAGCACTTCATATACTACACCATGATTTGTAACCCTCTAACCAGGCAGATAACCAAGTATTATACACTGATATGGCACCCAATTGTTCAAATAGTAAAATATTTCCAAACCAGTTGGTAACTAGCTGCCACTCCAGATTTTCCCTTTGGGATGCTCCCAGACCACCCTAAACTCCAGCAAGTGAAGGGTAACAATGGAACTGCAGGTATTTGCCATACCCCTGCTCCAGTGCTATTGCTGGCATACATTCTTCTGGGTCAGTTTCTTAAACAACATGAATACCACTGTGGCAGGCAAAATCCTAAAATGCTCTCCCAAGATTTCCTACCCCAATCGTCAGGACTATGAATATGATGAGATAGCATGCTTCTGATCATGTCGCATTACATGGTAGAAGGGATTTTGCAGCTGTAATTAAGATTACTAATCAAGGAGATTATCCAGGTGGGCCTAATATAATCATATGAGTCCCTTAAAAGCAGAGTTTTCTCTAGCTGGTAGCAGGAGAGACTTTCAGAGCTACTAAACACAAGGAGGATTTGACGTGCAATTGCAGGCTTCAGATAGAGAGATGGAGAGAGCCATATGAGATCCCCAGAGCATAATTAACATAAACCTCCCTTTACATAAAAATAATAAAGAATTAAATAACCTAAAAATGTGTGCTGCCTCTAAGTCACAAGAGTGGCCCCCAGCTGACAGCCCTCAAAGAAGTAGAGGTCTTAGTCCTACTACCACAGCGAATGAATTCTGCCGACAATGGAAATGAACTTGAAAGCATATTCTTCTCCAGAACCTCTAAGATACCAGCTCAGTTATGCTGACACCTTGATTTCAGCCTTGGAAAGGCCACTGTGACTGAAGTAGAGTAAACAAAGGGGACTGAAGTAAGAGATGAGGTCAGAGAGGTAATGGGGATAAGGGACAGATCATGAAGGGAATGATAGACCTTTGTAAAGACTTCGGCTTGTACCCTGAGTGAAACAGAGAGCCATGGCAGTGTTTTGAACAGAGGAGGTACATGACCTAACTTATATTTTAATGAGATTGCTGTGGCTGATTAAGAAAAGATGAAAATGTTGCAGGGGCAACAACAGATAGACAAATTATGAGACCATTTCATTAACCAGACACGAGCTAATGGTACATTAGACTAGGGTAGTCATGATGGACATGATGAAAAGTGGTGGGATTCTAGATATATTTTGAAGATAGATCCAATTTGCTGATGGATCAGATGTGGAGTGTGAGCAAAAGAGAAGAGTCAAGGATAATACCAAGATTTTGGGCCTGAGTAGATGGAAGATTGGTTATTCTGTACTGAGTTGGGGAGGAGTGTGATGGAAGCAGGCTGTGAGAAGGGCCAGAGATCCAAAGTTGACTTTTAGTTATGTCATGTTGGAAATGCCTATTAGATATCCGAGCAGAGCTGTTGAGTAGACAGAGGTCCTACAGGTCTAGAGGGGAGATCCAGGCTAGAGCTCAAGATTTGGAAGCCACAAGCATAGTGTTTGAAGCCATAGAACTAGACAAGATCAGTATGGGAGTGAGTGCGTATAGGAAAAAAAGTAAGTCCAAAAATGAGACCCAGGGCACTTTAATGTGTAGAAGTTGAGAAAACAGGATAGACCGATCAAAGGGACTGAGAAATAAAAACGAGAGAAGTAGGAGAAAAGCGAGATTAATGTACTATATTACAGCACTCTGTTAATTCCAGTTTACTGATAAGGTCATATGCTAGAGAGTGGTAGAACCTGGATTTGAATAGAGGTAGCCTAAGCCCAAGACTCATGCACAGAACCACAGTGTTTATCATACAGACACTCTGAAGCCAAGAAGCACCTGATATGCACTTCACTACAATGTCCCTAGCATACCTTCTTTCCTTCCCTGAGCTGAGATTCTCACCCCCCCACACACACACGTCCACTAGCCCTCTTTTTATCCTTAGTGTGTCCACTGGAATTCCAACTTAAGGTTTCTCCTCAGCTCTGCCCCTAATACTTCCAACCTACCCAAAGGAACAGACGACCCACCTGAAATCACCACACCCACAGAAGGTAAAAAGTCCAGAGCTACTGAACTCATTTGTGTGACAAGAACTCCTTATTCAATTTACTCATCCTGCTTTGGGACCTCTCATATCTCTGTTTCTTTCCAGACAGCTTTTTCATGCTCAAAGCCCATCTTGAAGTTGTATCTTCACTAACAAATGAATATTCACCCCCACTTTCAGGAGAGGACTGAGGAGCATTCTCTCTGCAAAGGCTGCAGGGGGCACCAAAGTCTGACTCTTCAGACCTCAGCATCCCGCCTGGGCCTGATCTGGCCCTCCCTCTGGTGGTCTGACACAGAAGTGGATTCTCTTGTCATTGTGCATGGATGCTAACTCATGGTTTTGTAGGCAAGCTGTCTGAGAGCCTGCATCTGCTAGGGATGAAAGCTCAAAATGCTGAGGGTATAGTTTGGTAGGTCTCAGCTGAGCAGCAGCCTTTGATGAGTTTGGTGACTGACAGAGACGGAAGTGGGTACGTGAAGAGGACAAATGGAAGGAAGTAGGTTTTCTTTCCCTGTGCCAAAGGGCAATGAAACAGATAGATGCCTGGGATGCTCCTTTCAATTCCAGGTTCGCCTGCCCTGGATAGGCATTAGGAACATCAGTAGTTGCCATGTAAACTCCACCTTGAGGAACAAAGAGAAACAGAACCAACTATGCAAGTGACCTAAAGGGCCTAATGCCCAAAGAATACTTCTGCCCATCTGCTGGTGGTTGCCCTTTACTCTTCCATCCATTCACTTAACAATAAATATCTCTTATATGGACAAATTAATGAATTTAACACATACAGGGGTAGACAACAGTAGGTTTACAATTAGTTATCAGTACATGAAACACAGTTTATTCTCGTATTATTTTTTTATTAATCATTGCATTATTTTCCATATGAAAAACTGCAAGCCTATTTTTACTCACCCTAAATTTGTTGAGAGACTACTCTGTACCACACACTCTGTTCTTGGCACTGGGGATGCAATAGGTGACAGGTGAACAAGACAGATTCAGTCCTTGTTCTCACGGGGTCTACAATCATGGAACTGTATTCATCGCAGTTTCAAATATCACTATTTGCATTTCATTTCTTTACCTTAAGACTGCCCTTAACCTTTTGAGGTTTTTTATTGCTTTGATAATCTGATGAATGTGGACAAAAAATGCACATGTGAGCAAACATGCATAAAATCCAGTATAAAATCTCTGAAGATTTAGAGATCCTCCCATTGTCACCCAGAAATCCCTCACCTTAAGACATTGTTCCCAGTTTAAATACAAATAGGTTTTGAGCTGTTAGTATCTCGCTTATGACTAGATGTAAATGAGTCCAATAGCCTACTGATCAGGTTTTCCTATGAGGTCAGGCAAGTAAAGAGATACCATAAACGGTGTGCAGTTGGAGAAGACTGGGGAGGCAACTCCAACAAGAAAAAGAGATTGGAGGCACGGAAGGAAAATGTAACAGTCATCATCACTGCTTTGTAAAGGATCAGGTCTGTGTAACAGTCCCTAAGTTAAAGTTGCCTTTAACCCCTATATAAAATAACAACTATCAATGGACATTTGGTAGATAAAAATGGCTGTTTATATTTTGAAAAATTTCAGAGCTGAGTCTCAGGAAGAATTGCGGAAGACCTGGTCCTCCTATGGATTGGTGTCTGCATGTTCTCTTCATAGGTTAAAAATGATGTTTGTGGACAAGTTAAATGCCCACAGCCCACAGTCCATAGTTGGGGAATATGATTCTTGACTTCTGCCTTATTCCTATTATCTTTATTCTGGGCACCAGGAATCAGTTGACAGGAAAGCTAAGCGGTACAAACGTTCTTTAATTTCCTAGCAGTTAAACTAAATGTGATTAGAAACTAAATATGACTGCTGAGTGGTTAATATTAATAAGGTCTCTCCCCCTCCCCGTGGTCACTGGAGCCCTGTTTTATAGCCTGGCTCAATGTGAGAGAGAGCACGGGCCAAGAAGTGTCCTCTACCTACAACAGAGAAGCCACAATACCCAGAAGGAGCATCAAAGGTTCCAACCCACTGCATTACTCTGCCTTTTATTTGAGGTCTGACAGTAAGATTACATGATCTCAACTGCCAAGGTAAACCTCCTTTTGTTTACAACAGGAAAAACGAGAAGATCTAAGAGTAAAAATGAGGGAGAAAAGGTAATTTTATTTATCTTTTCCTTATTCTCCTTTCTTCCCTCACAGGATTTTGCTTTCCCAATTTTCCCTGGATGTTTGAACTTATAGAAGTACGTGGGCCAGTAAAATTGTGAGCTAATCACAAAGGCCTGATGAGAAATACGTTTATTTTAAAGCTGCTCTTGATAAATGTGACCTATCAGGAATCCCCAATAGTGAAAGAAAAAAAGTAGTGCAGACCTCCTCATTCATTAGGTAGTGAACACCAATTGTTAAAGAAGATCTGAAGTACCGAGATTAGAATCCTTTTAACTGACTCCATCCAAGTTTCTATTGGCTTAACCCTAACGATTCCTGGAGGTAAAGAGAAGTTTTCATCGCCCCATGGACTCCCTAGGAGGTTATGCCACAGGATTTTGCTCTTAATACCTTATTTCATACATTTTGTATAAGAAAAGTAACCAATGCATAAATGCTTTATGCTAAAGTCCTTCATCCTTACCTAGCATATACTGTGTGACACATAGTAAGCTCTCACCTAATGTCAAATGAATAAATGAACTGACTAATGAAATTCTCACATGTCTGTGTGAGGTCAGAGCTACTGACAAAGCCTAAACTTATTTTCCTCTAGTTCAGAAGTTGGCAAAGGTTTTCTGTGAAGGGGTGGGTGGTGGACATTTTAGGCTTTGTGGACTCTAAGATCTCTATCATTGTTTTTAATTCTGCTCATAATATGAAATAAGTCATTAAAAATACGTAAAGAAAAGGATGTGACTGTGTGCCAACAAAACTTTATTTAAGGGCACTGAAATTTGAAATTCATGTAATTTCTAAGTGTCAAAAATATTATTCTTCTTTTGATTTGTTTCAAATAGTTAAAATGTAACAACCATTCTTAGCTTGCAGGCTATACAAAACGAGGAGGCAGGCCATAGTTTTCCTACTCTTACTCTGTCTCAAAATATCTCTACTTTTGTAGACTGAAGTTACATGATGATATGGACTTTGCTTTAGGTTTTCTTTGTATTTCCCTGGTGCCTAGTAAAATATGGGACACATGGTGGGTACTTAAATACATACTCTTAACTGAATGATAAGGAGAAGCTTGGAGAAATCTTTGTCAACCATATTAGAAAATACATAATGTAGATTTATATCAATTGCAAGTGGTTAATGTCTACAGAGGAATAAATTCCTATGGCAATGGGCAGGGGTGTTAACTGAAAGGAAGCCTGCCTAGATGATGGATTTCATAATTGTAGTCAATATAGTGCATTACACATTCCAAAGTACGTTTGCATCTATTGTTGTATTTGATCTTCACAAGAATTATGTGAGTGTAGGCACTATTATCTGCATGTTACAGATGAGGAAACAGGCTTCAAAAAACTTGAGACCTGCCCAGCATAATATGGCTAGTTTGTCCAATCATTCACTCATTCTTTCTACAAGGACTTGAGAGTCTACCGTGTGCAACGGATTAGGTCAGGGTAAACTCAGGTCCAGTGACCCTGCAGGAGGTGATATTTAGAATCAATCTAGAAAATAGAACTATGGCCTGGGGAGGGAAGCTACAGGTATGTTCCTGATAAGCGAGGCAGGAAGTTAGAAGACACATGTTATGACAATCTGACTATATGAGACCAGACCTGTAGATTTTCCCACTCCCAGGTGATAAAACATACCTTTCTCTTCTGCCCAGACTCAGAGATGAAAACCTGAAAACTACAAAGCAAGATCAGCAAAGCACCATTCATCACCTTCTGATTGCTTCTGTCCTCCAAAAAGAAAAGATTCCCCCACTCCAAAACTGAAAGATACAGGCAGGCAGAACAGTCTATGCCTCCTTGACTGAAGGGCTCAATTTACATCTCTGGAGACCCCTAGAGAAAGTGGCAAGGAGTTCAGTGGGCCTCAGAACTGCCACATTGCTGTGAATGGTGCTCCCACAATTATGCAGTATACAACCTGTACAGCTGAATGCAAGAGCCCTGAAAAGTTTGTTTCTGTAGGAAAAATATTAAACAAACAAACAAAAAGCAATAGGCTGAAGAAAACAAGAAGCAAAACCTGGGCAGGTGGAAGCCTGGTCAAGTGTATAGAAGGATATGTTTGTAAAAATCTTAGAGACCTGATAAGACTCTATTTGTGCACCTTTCTTGGGTACTTTTCTGACACATGGGAGTAAGCATACTGCTTATTGTGAAATCCCACCCAGTGTACTTCTCAAAGAGACGGACTATTTTCATGGTTAAGAGCTTGGGTTCTAGAGTTCACTTGATCCAGATTTGAATTGCAGTCTCCAGTTTCTAGATGTGTGTCCTTAGACACATTTCTCCACTTTGGTGATATTTATTATCTTACTCATAAAATGGAAATAGTAATAGAACCTACCTCATCAGGCTGTTGTGAAGACTAAAATGATAGTATAGTTTAAAAATGATACATAATATTATTGATGCTCCACTCACTTATATATCTGCCTTTGGATCTTCAATTAGTTCTTTCTGCAAAAATATTGTATACCTACTCTGTGCCAGTCTCTAGGATTGCAATAGTGAACAAGACAAAGTCCCTAACCTCAATGGGCTTTCCTTCTAGTGGGGAGCCTAAGACTAAGTAGAGAAAAATTTGTTAAAGTGATTTGTGATGATCAATTTGAGAGAACAGAACAGGGTGCTATGAGATAGAGTAATAGACAAGCCCATTCTAATTTGGTTGCTCAGGGAAGGTCTCTTTGAGGAGATGATATTTGAACTGAGAAATGACAGATGAGAATAAGCTCTATTTTCCTGTCTACTAAAAAAGTGATTAAAATGTAAAAGGAAAAAATAATTCCCAAATTCCTCCCCTTTCATCTATGCCTTCAGTCACCCTATGGAGGCTCTAGGGGGGGTAAAGCCATGAGTTGCAATTTAATTGAGGATGTGAGAGAGGGCAGGAAGAACATTTCTTCAGTGGGTATTGGTGAGCCCACACCAAGGCTCAGAAGGACTGGCAGGAGAGTAAGGAGCAGACACAGGGATTGAGGAATGAGGATACAAGAAGGTCAGGCTACCTGGAGTTTCCGATGGGTGGTAGGTTGTGGCAGGATGTTAAAGTGAGGATGAGCACTGCATGCATTATCCCACTGAATCCTGTGAGGGTTGTTACTGTCTTAGCATTATCCCTGTAGATAGTAAGTGAACCAAGTGAGTGGACGTCACCATCAGAAGACTCAGATTCTAGATCTGCCTTACCACAAACTAGATGTGTAAACCTCAAGAAATCATTTCTCTCTCCAGGTCTCAGTTGCCAGATAATAAATAGTGTCCTGACAACTTTGCAAGGTGGATATGACAATCAAATGAGAGAAAGTACGTGAAAGCACTTGGGAAGTTATACTCGTAACTCTAGGCAAAAGTGTGAGGTACTGGCTATCTAATGTCCCCTTCCCAGGGCAAGCTAAAAAGTGAAACACTTGACATCTTATTTTCTGGTCCATTCAGTTTGAAACTTCTCTCTCCATCTTTTTTCTCAATCAAAACTTACTTCTGCTGTGTCCAACCCCACTGAGGCCCCGTTTTCCTTAAATAACAATGGAAAGCGTTTGGTGTCTACTGGGAAAGAATCACATTTTAACATTTAAAGCATCCAACTACCTGAGACCTTTTTTTCTTCTTCTCATGACCCAACCCAATCTTGTGGTAGGGCAGGGAGGACAACAGGGAAGAAAAATAGAAATTTGGAGAGATGACTACAGAGGAGGTAATGAGGAACAGAAGAAGAACTGCAATCCTACTGGTTGATCTCATGAGAAATTATTAGTTAAAAACTGTCCTAATTTCATTCTGTCTCTCAAAAACTAGATAATTTGTTTGAGCACAACAGAGTGGGTCAGAGGTGAATCACACAGTAGGGAATCCTGGGGATTCAGTGCCCTTACAAATTTGCCTCCTTCCCTGCAATGTCCCTTGGAATCAGAAAGGGAAAGAGAATTAAGGTTAATTGTTTATGACCTGTATTGTTTTGTGGGTACAGTTGGGCTCTATATACTAAATGGTCCCTAAATAAAACCCAGAGATGCTTATGAGGGCCTTGCAACATCATTTTAAAAGATAGGAAAGAGATCCTTCTGTAGTCTCAGGGACCTAATGCACTGGATCAAATTACAATCATCTTGGGACTTCTGACCAAGATGAAGGCATAGGTAGATACACTTTGTCACCTTGCACAACCAAAAGAAGAACAATAACAAATTTAAAAACAAAAATAATTAGAACTGCCAGAAAATCAAACTGTATGGAAGTCCAACAACCAAGGAGTTAAAGAAGAAACATTGATCCAGACAGGTAGGAGGGGCAGAGATGGGCAGCCAGGGTGGAGAAGATGCACAGCAAGGCTGTAGGTGGCAGACTGGGGCAGACAAGGCAGTAGGTAGTGGACCGGACAGTCCCAGGTGTGCGTGCACATAAACCGGGAGGAACAAGTGGGGAGAGACGCAGACCATGCAACCCAAGGTTCTGGTGGGGGAAAAGAAAGCCTCAAAACCTGTACCGGTAAAAACCTATAGGGGTTGCAGTGGTGGGAGAAACTGCTAGTATCACAGGAGAGTTCGTTTCAGAGATCCACAGGGGCCTAGAATGTACACAAACACACCCACCCAGGAATCAGCACCAGAAGGTCCCAATTTTCTTTTGGGTAGCAGGGGAAGTGACTAAGAGCTGGCCAAGAACCAAGCAAGTGGTACTGCTCCCTCTCAGACCCCTCCCCCCCACACAGCACCACAAAGCAGTCACATGGGTTCCCCTGCCCTGGCAAGTACCTAAGGCTGCACCCCTCACAACTTAATGCATTCTCTGAGAAGAAAAATATATATGTATGGCCCAAAAGAAAGAATGGATCAAAGCTCCAAATATAGAACTAAGTGATGAAAAGATAACAAACCTAACAGATGCAGAGTTCAAAACACTGGTAACATGGATGCCCACAGAAATGGTTGAGTGTGGTTGCAAAATAGAGGAAAAAGTGAAGGCTATGCAAAGTCAAATGAAGAAAAATATACAGGGAACCAACAATGAAGGGAAGGAAACTGGAACTCAAATCAACAATTTGGAGCAGAAGGAAGAAATAAACATTCAACCAGAACAGAATGAAGAAACAAGAATTCAAAACAATGAGGAGAGGCTTTGGAACCTCTGGGATGACTTTAAATACTCCAACCTCCGGATCATAGGGCTGCCAGAAGGAGAAGAGGAAGAGCAAGACATTGAGAACTTATTTGAAAAAATAATGGAGAAGTTCCCCAATCTGGCAAAGGAAATGGACTTCCAGGAAGTCCAGGAAGCTCAGAGAGGCCCAAAGAAGTTGGACCCAAGGAGGCACACACCAAGGAACAAAATCATTACATTGCCCAAGGTTAAAGATAAAGAGAGAATCTTCAAAGCAGCAAGAGAAAAGGAGACAGTTATCTACAAAGGAGTTCCCAGAAGACTATCAGCTGATTTCTCAAAAGAAACTTTGCAGGCAAGAAGGGGCTGAAAAGAAGTATTCAAAGTCATGAAAGACAAGGGCCTGCATCCAAGATTACTCTATTGAGCAAAGCTATCATTTAGAATGGAACGGAAGATAAGTGCTTCCTAGATATGGCAAAGTTAAAGGAGTTCATCATTACCAAGCCCTTATTACATGAAATGTTAAAGTGACTTATCTAAGAGAAAGAAGATGACCCAAACTCTGAACAGTAAAATGACAACAAACACAACTATCAACAACTGAACCTGAAAACAGAAACAAAAATAAACTAAACAATCAACTAGACCAGGAACAGAATTGCAGAAATGGAGACTACATCGAGGGCTATCAGCGGGGATGGGGTGGGCGGAATGGGGGAAAAGGTACAGGGAATAAGAAGCATAAATGGTCGGCCCAAAATCAATAGGGGGAGGTTAAGAATAGTATAGGAAAGGGAGAAGCCAAAGAACTTATATGCATGTCCCATAAATATGAACTAAGGTGGGGAATGCTGGTAAGAGAGGGGTGCAGGGTAGAGGGGAATAAAGGGGAGAAAAAATGGGAAAACTCTAACAGCGTAGTCAATAAAATATATTTTTAAAAATTACAATCATCTTTTGTTCTACCACTTTATTGTGCTCAGTACAAAGCAACCTGCTGCCTTCTCATTAGAAAGACAACATGGATGGACCTGGAGGGCATTATGGTAAATGAAACAACTCAGACAAAGACAGACAAATAATACATGATCTTACTTATACGTGGAATCAAAGGGGAAAAAAATCCAAACTCATAGAAAAAGGGATCAGATCAGTGGTTACTAGAGGCAGGGGGTAGAGGGTGAGGAATTGGGCAAAGGTGGTCAAAAGGTACAAACTTCCAGATAAATAGGTACTGGGGATATAATGTACAGCATGATGATTGTAAGTTAACACTGCTGAATAGTATGTTAAAAGTTGCTAAGAGAGTAGATCCTAAAGATTTCTCATCACATGGAAGAAAACTTTGCTTCTCTTTTCGTATCTATATGAGGTGATGGATGTTAACAAAACTTATTGTGGTAGCCATTTCACAGTATATGTACACGTTGACCTTTTATACTGCTGGATGTCAATTATATGTCAATAAAAGTGAAAGGAAAAAATCTGCAGAGAATGTTAAATAAACATAATCA
Source organism: Mormoops blainvillei (assembly GCA_004026545.1). Lineage (NCBI taxonomy): Eukaryota > Metazoa > Chordata > Mammalia > Chiroptera > Mormoopidae > Mormoops > Mormoops blainvillei. The sequence continues at coordinate 47,093 of PVJD01004404.1, forward strand.
ACCCCCTCCCAATAAAAAGAAAGACCAGAATGTGCCAAGCAGTAACTCCAATCACCTAACAACTTAACTGGGGAGAGGAATTAACAGCCATTTTATGTGTGGGGTGGGAGGTCAGGCATAATTTCTGCCCACTAGACCACTGCATATGTTCAGTAGGGAGAAGGACCTGTTTGTAACATCCACTGAGGGGGCTCTTGCCATTTGGGAAAGCTTAAATGCGCTACTGGGGGGGACACCAGTACTAGGGTGCAAGGGAGTGTTGGCACAATGGGTGGGCGATGCATTGAAGCTGGAAGGAGGGCTCTGTTTTTTTTGTCCTACTGTTTTGCAACTGAGTTCGTGCACTTGAATTGAGGTTGCTACAAGGGCTCTAAACTAGATCAACCAATATCAAAGTAATTCCCAGCAGGTATCAGAATGATTAGACCAGGAAATTCTAACCATCTAGCCGCCTTTGGGAAGAGAGGAGGATTGCTGACCATTTAGTGACAGGGAATTGGTGCTCCTCTAGGCCAATGCAAATGTGAAATAAGTTGGAGGTGAAGGCATGGAAGGGTTTGATAATACTGACTGAGGGGACTTGTTCTAATTCAGGGCCTCCAAGAGGTTGCAGAAGGCCTGGGCTACTACTGTATTTTGAAGATTCCTATGTAGTATTTTTTAAAAGAGTCAAAACAAAAACAGGGTCACAAAAATATAATATGCAGTCGGCCCTCCATATCTGTAGGTTCCACCTGGGTTGAATCAACCAACCATGGATTGAAAATGTTATTTTTGATCTACAGATGCAGAAGCGGACTGTATACATTGTGTTATGCCATTTTATATGAGAGGCTTGTGTATCCTTGGACTTTGGTATCTGAGGGGTATCCTGGAACCAATCCCCAGAGGCTACTGAGGACTGAGTCTAAATGCTTACATATTTTAAAACCTGCATTTTAAGCTCCAAGGCAAAACTAAAATACAATGTATAACATCTGGTGAGGTCCAGAAATCTGCATTTTAAACGAATGCTCCCTGTGATTCTGATGCACACCAAAATTTAAGAAGCATGCCCAGAATTCTAAAGAAAGCAGTCCAAGTGAGGTAAACTTCCCTTGAAATGCTAGGGAAATTAATTCTATCACTTCAGTTTGGGGCGTGTGTGTCACTGCATTTTGTGTTGCTACTAATTCATGTGAAGGATGCCAAAATGTCCCCCTCCCTAAAATATCCCTCTAACCAGCCTGCCATCAGTCCCAAGATTCCTGGGAGTAACTTTTCTCTTCAAAGGTTATTGTTAGCTCTGCTCGGAACTGCTATGTCTGTGCCTGCCATGCTCTCCTTGCATTGTATTATAAAGCTTTCCAATTTGCTAGAGCAAGATGGTTGCTGGCAAGAGATCTGAAAGAGTACATAAGAATTTGTCAAAAACTGCTAAGAAATGGGCCTTGTATTTGATTGTAAGGAAAATAACCTTGAGCTTGGATTTGTTGAGAAATGTGAAATTTAACAGACATGTTCATTTGACCTAGCTATGGCCATGTGTTCAGAATCTGAGCAAGTCATAATTTGAAGGTATGCTCTATAGTCACAGAACATTACACTAGCACTGTGAAAGTAGTTAAAACAAATAGAAGTCTTGGCCTGCTCTACAGGATCTGACACTCTCAAAGGTATTGCAGGGAACACACATGAATAGAACATACATGTAAGGCTATTTGTCATTAAAATCACATTATGGTAGCACAACAGTTCTGAAATTTTTAGAAAGTTGCAAATAGGAAATACCACAACCTATGCTTGTGTAAGTTATGTCCTACACAAAAGTCCCCATCCAGGGGCTGATCTTGGAAGACGTTCAAAAGTCATAGTTGGGTAGAGAGGGTAGGACAAAGAGTAGGAGAGGGTATCACAACCAAACATTGAAAATAAAATAAGCAAAGAAAAAAAACAAGTATCTGATGTATCTATCATATAAGAAGAAAGGCTAGCCCCATGAAGATGAGTGAAAACCTCCTAGATATCATATATTTACCAGTTTTAGACAAATATGACTAAAAAAGTCATATTCATAATCTTGGGATTCAAATTAGATCAGTGTTGAAAATAAAACAGATTTCTGCATACCAAATCATCTTCTTGAGCACTGTTACAATTTTAACACCTAGTGTCTAGTAGGCACTCAACATATATGCATTTGTTGAATGAATGAATGAATACTTACCTTGCTCATCACTTCATGGCTCACACTTTTCAACTAATCCTGCCTCATGGTGTACTATTTCTCAATCTTCAGAATTAAGGTGTTACTTCTGTATTCTATGTTCTGTGTGGTATTTCCAACTGCACTACTGGAAATTCACCTCTCTATACTCAGCACTTAGCAGAGTGCTTGGAATATGGCAGTGGCTCGACACAGGGATCAAAGAATGAATGGATAGATAGACAATGAACTGACACATGATAAATGAATGGAAAAGGACTGTTGAGATGATAATTTGCAATAACTTCTCTGCTAAACTATTACATAATAATTCCCAGCCTGAGCTCACCTGACCACTAGGGGAATGGAATGGTAGCAGTTGGGATCCTTGAGCTGTTTTCAAAATGCTTATGGAAAACCCTGTCCTCACCTAAGCGGTGTATGTGCACTGAGGGGCGCTAGAGAGTCTCCTATGCTCAAAAAGATGTCTATGGTTTAAAACTTGGCCCATTGTATGATTCTATTCTTTGTCAAAATCAAATGCTTTTTTGACTATTTTGAATAATGCTGCCATGAACATTTGTTTACAGGTTTTTGCATACAATATATTTTCATTTCTTTTGGGAATATAGCTTATAGTGGAATTGCTGGGTCATGTGGTAATTGTATGTTTAGTTGTCAAAGGAATTACCATACTGTTTTCAAAAGCAGCTGCACCATTTTACATTCCTACCAGCACTGTGTGAAGAGTCCAGTTTCTCCATATCTTCACCAACACTGGTTATTATCTGCTTTTATTTTTATTAGAGCTATCCTACTGGATGTGAAGTTGTATCTCACTGTGGTTTTAATTTGAATCACAGAAATGACTAATTATGTTGAGCATTTTTTCATTTGTTTATTGGTCATTTGTAGGTCTTCTTTAGGGAAATGTTTATTCAAGTGTTTAGCACATTTTTAAATTCATTTATCTTTTTATTGTTGAGTTGTAATTGTTCTTTATCTGTGGGTTGTCTTTTCATTTTCTTTGTGGTGTTCTTTAAAGTACAATAATTTTTAAGTTTTATGAACACCAATTTAACCATTTTTCTTTTACCACATAGCTTTTGGTGTCGCCTCTAAGAAACAATTATCTTAACAAGATCATGAAAATTACACCTAAGTTTCTTCTTAGAGTTTTATAGTTGTTTTTTTTAATCCTCACCTGAGGACATGCTTATTGATTTTAGAGAGAGGGGAAGGGAGGGAGAGGGAGAGAGACATGAATGTGACAGAGGAACATAGATTGGTTGCCTCTTTTACTCACCCTGACTGGGGACTGAACCTGCAACCTAGGCATGTGCCCTGACCGGTTATTGAACCCACGATCTTTCCATTTATGAGATAATTCTACAACCAACCGAGCCTCAATGGCCAGGGAGAATTTTATGTTTTTATTTCTTAAATAGATTTCTTTTTAAAAATATATTTTATTGATTATGCTATTACGGTTGTCCCTTTTTATTTCTCCCCTTTAGTCCCCTCCACCCAGCACCCTCCCACCAGGTTTCACCCTTTAGTTCATGTCCATGGGTCATACATATAAATTCTTTGGCTTCTCCATTTCCTATACTATGCTTAACCTCTGCCTGTCTATTTTGTGCATACCACGTATGCTTCTTGCTCCCTGTACCTTTAACCCCATTCTCCACCATCCCCCTCCCTGCTGATAAACCTCCATGTGTCCTCCATTTCTGTGATTCTGTTCCTGTCTAGCTGTTTGCTTAGTTTGTTTTTGTTTTTGTTTTTTGGTTCTGTTGTTAATAGTTGTGAGTTTGTTGTCATTTTACTGTTCATAGTTTGGATCATCTTCTTTCTCTTAGATAAGTCCCTTTAACGTTTCTTATAATAAGGGCTTGGCGATGATAAATTCCTGTAACTGTATCTTATCTGGGAAGCACTTATCTGCCCTTCCATTCTAAATGATAGTTTTGCTCAAAAGAGTAATCTTGGATGCAGGCCCTTGTCTTTCATGACTTTGAATACTTCTTTTCAACCCCTTCTTGCCTGCAAAGTTTCTTTTGAGAAATCAGCTGATAGTCTTCTGGGAACTCCTTTGTAGATAACTGTCTCCTTTTCTCTTACTGCTTTGAAGATTCTCTCTTTATCTTTAACCTTGGGCAATGTAATGATTTTGTTCCTTGGTGTGTGCCTCCTTGGGTCCAACTTCTTTGGGCCTCTCTGAGCTTCCTGGACTTCCTGGAAGTCCATTTCCTTTGCCAGATTGAGGAACTTCTCCTTCACAATTTTTTCAAATAAGTTCTCAATGTCTTGCTCTTCCTCTTCTCCTTCTAGCACCCCTATGATCTAGAGGTTGGAGCATTTAAAGTCATCCCAGAGGTTCCAAAGCCTCTCCTCATTGTTTTGAATTCTTGTTTCTTCATTCTGTTCTGGTTGAATGTTTATTTCTTCCTTCTGCTCCAAATCATGATTTGAGTCCCAGTTTCCTTCCCTTCATTGTTGGTTCCCTGTATATTTTTCTTCATTTGACTTTGCATAGCCTTCACTTTTTCCTCTATTTTGCAACCACACTCAACCATTTCTGTGGGCATCCATGTTACCAGTGTTTTGAACTCTGCATCTGTTAGGTTTGCTATCTCTTCATCACTTAGTTCTATATTTAGAGCTTTGATCTGTTCTTCGTTTGGGCCATATTTTCTTTTTCCTCTCAGAGCACGTATTAAATCGTGAGGAGTGCAGCCTCAGGTACTTGCCAGGGTGGGACAACTTGTGACTGCCTTGTGGCACTGTACGTGAGGGAGGGGTCTCGGCGGGAACAATGCTGCTTGCTTGGTTCTTGGCTGGCTCTCAGTTGCTTTCCCTGCTACCCACAAGAAAATTGGGACCGTCTGGTGCTGATTCTCAGGTGGATGGGTGTGTGTACATTCTAGGACCCTGTGGGTCTCTCAAACGAACTCTCCTATGAGGCTGGGAGTTTCTCCCATACCGCAACCCCCACAGGCTTTTAGCGGTAGAGACTTTGAGGCTTTCCTTTCCCATGCTGGAACCCTGGGTTGCACGGTCTATCTCTCTCTCCCTACTTGTTCTTCCCGGTTTATCTGCATGCAAATGTAGACCACCTGGTCCACCAGCCACAGCCTTGACACATGTTCTCTCTGCCCCAGCTGCCTGTTATTGTCCCTCCTACCAGTCTGAATGAATGCTTCTTCTTTAACTGCTTGGTTGTCAGACTTCCATACAGTTCGATTTTCTAGCAGTTTTGGTTGACATTTTTAAAAATTTATTGTTGTCCTTCTTTTTGTTGAGCGAAGAGACAAAGTGTATCTACCTACGTCTCCATCTTGGCCAGAAGTCTCAATATATTCCTTTGATCCATTTGGAGTCGAGCTTTATATGTGGTGTGTTGGAGAAGTCCAACTTCATTGTTTTAAATGTGGATATCCAGTAATCCCAGCATGTCCAACTGATGTTTGATAGAGGTGCAAAAGCAGTTCAATAGATAAACAACAACCTTTCCAGCAATGACAATTGGTCATCCATAGATCCTCCCCAAAAAAGAACCCTCAATGTAAACCTCACACCTTATGCAAAAATTATCTCAAAGTGGATCATAGAACTAAATGCATATCTTATAACTATAGAACTTACAGAGGAAAACATAAGAGAAAAATCTTCATGACCTTGGGTTAGGTAAAGAGGTCTTACATATAATACCAGAAGCGTGATCCATTAAAATTTTGATAATGTTCATTGAAATAAAGAACAAACTGAGAATAACCAGATGGAAGGGGAGAGGGTGATAAGGGGGGAAAGAAGAGGGAAAGGTCATCAAGGAACATGTATAAAGGACACATGGACAAAGCCAAAGGGGTGTAGGATTGAGGGTGAGAGGTGGGGGTGGGTGGGGCAGGGGAAAGTGCTGGCAGGAAAATGGAGACAACTGTACTTGAACAACAATAAAAAATGAAAAAATCAACAAACAACAAGTGCTGGTGAGGATGTGGAAAGAAGAGAACCCTAGTGCACTGTTGGTGGGAATGCAGGCTCATGAAGCCACTGTGTAAAAACAGTATGGAATTTCCTCAAAAAATTAAAAATGGAATTGCCTTATGATCCTGTGCTGGGAATATACCCTAAGCATGCTGCAACACCAATTTCAAAGAACTTATGGACCCCTATGCTCATAGCAGTGCCATTTTTTAATAGCTAAGTATTGGAAATAGCCCAAATGCCCATCAGTAAATGAGTGGATCAAAAAACTGTGGTACATTTACACAATGGAATACTACACAGCAGAAAGAAAGAAGGAACTCCTACCTTTTGTGATAGCATGGGTGGAACTATTATGCTAAGTGAAATAAGCTAGTCAGCAAAAGACAAACACCAGATGACCCCACTTACAACTGGAATCTAATGAACAAAATAAACTAATGAAGAAAACAGAGCCAGAGATATGGAAATATGGAACAGACTGATCACTGTAGGATGGGAGGAGGGTGGGGGATTGTGGAAGGAAGGGGAAGGGACTAGTCAAGGAACATGTATAAATGACTCATGGATATGGACAATGGAGAGGGGATTGACTGTGGGCAAGAGGGGTGGGCTGGGTGGAGGGGGAAAAAGGGGGAAAAGAAAGAAATTGGGACATCTTAATAGAATAAATAAAAAATGAAAAAGTAAAATTGAAAACACAAACAAAAATATTTGATAATATTGGCTTCATTGAAATTAAAAAGTTTCCTCTATGAAAGTCACCATTAAGTAAATGGAAAGACAAGATGTAGACTTGAAGGGAACTTTTGCAATTTACATTTCTGACAAAGATTTCGTATCCAGAATATATTTTTTAAAAACGTACAATATACCAGCAAGAAAAAAAAAAACAATAAAAACAAACGGAGGATCTGGACATACACTTCACCACAGTAGAGAGCAAATAAGCATATGAAAAGATGCTCAACATCATTAGCCATTTAGGAAATGCAAACTGAAACTCTAATAAAAGCCCACTACTTATCTCTCAGAATGGCTAAACTTTAAAAACCTGACCAGTGCTAAGAAGGATATGGAGCAAGTGGTGGGAATGAAAATACAGCACAGTCACTAGAGAAAACAGTGTAGAGGTTTATTTTAAAGTTAAATGTACACTTACCAAATGACTCAGCCATACGTCTGCTAGATATTTAACTTATGTTCACACAAAAACCTATCATGGAAGTTCATAGCAGCTTTATATACAATGGAAAACTATAAATGGAATGCAGTATTGCTACATGCAAAAAATGTAGATGAATCTAAAAGATGATAATATTGAGTAAAATAAGTCAGTCTCAAAAGGTTACCTACTGTATGGTTCAATTTATGTGAATGTTGAAAAGGAGAAACTATAGGGATGGAGAATGGAGCAGTGGTTGCCTGGGGTTAAGGGTTGGGGAGAGTTTAATAACAAGGTGGCAACACTAGGGGCTTTGGGCAAGTGATGGAATGGTTTTATATCCTGATTGTGGTGGTGGTTACCTCAGTCCATTCAGGTCTTAAAACTCCTAGAATGAAACTCCAATGTGTGTATGTATATGTGAGTCTGTCTGTCTCTCTTGGTTATGGTGGTGATTTCACAGGTATATACACTTGTCAAAATTCATCAAATACTTAAAATGGGTGAATATTACTCTGTATAATCATACTTCAATAACATTGACTTTTTTGGAAAGAAAGCCTATCCACACCAATGCCACTCCTTAAAAATAACTAATGTTGACAGTCGAGGACATGTAAGCATGTAATATAAAGGGTTTTTCACTTGCATGAATGGGATCATTGTACACAATATATATTGTGCTTGATGCTGCTTTTTTCACTTAGCAGACTTGGAGGTCTTGTAGATATACAGGCAAATGTATATACACATACATATGTTCTATATATAAAATGATCATAGATATTTTTAAACAGTTATGTTATGAGGTATTTTATGGATGTAACATCATTTACTTAACCAGTCTCCCGCTGTTGGATATGTAGGTTTTTGCCAGGTGTTTTGCTATTAACAAGCTACAATGCTATAGTGAACAGCCCTGTGCACCCATTGTTTTACAAGTATATTTTATAAGATAAATTTCTACAAGTAGGATTACTGGATCCCAGAGTATGTGTAATTTGAATTTTTATTGCTACTGACACATTGCCTTCTATAAAAGCCAGGTATAACTTTTGTGACATGAGTGCATTTTGGAGTTTCCCATCCCAAACCCTTGAACTTCTCTTTTTCATAGGATCATGCAGATATTGAGTGGAAATTTGCAAGGACAAAGCTCTGGATGAGTTACTTTGATGAAGGTGGTACCTTGCCACCTCCTTTCAACATCATCCCTAGCCCCAAGTCATTTCTATACCTTGGTAACTGGTTTAATAACACCTTCTGCCCAAAAAGAGACCCTGATGGCAGACGGAGAAGGCACAACTTGAGAAGCTTCACAGTAAGGCTTTTTAAAATTATGTTTCTTTTAAAACAAAACTGTTTCCTACCTTTCCTCCTTTGTGAAACTCCCTATCTTAAATATCAAAATCACTCCAACCTAAAATATTTGGTGGGGGGTGGTTTCAGGCAGGAACTCCTGTCTTTCTCCAGTCCTAATACTTAGAAATAATATTGGGGTGATGGGTTGCTGAGAGACTGCTGATGTAACCTCTCTGTCCATTTTTAATGACAGGAACGCCATGCTGACAGCCTAATACAAAATCAACATTATCAGGTAAAACTTCCTCACATAAACTAAGCACAATAGTTTTTGGTCAGTTATGTGACCTTGGGCAAATCAATTAACTCCACAGAGACTCGGTTCCCTCATTTATAAAATGGGGATGATAAAACTTAACTCAGAGTTATTGTGAGATTTGAGTGCTGAGTACATACTTCTGAGCATGTATGTGTAACACACTGCATTAAGTGGTAGCTATAATCATTACCATTACTAAAACAAAGCATAGTGACCATGTGTGTGTCATTCTCAGAAAGCTAAGTAAAAAGGGGCCATCCCCAAAAAGGAGAAATGTAGATTGACTCTAAGAAAAATATCTTGATTGTGTAATTAATGAACATTAAAATCAGCAGACTTTGAGACACTGAAGAATGACTTTTTCAACTTTGTAAATGGAAGAAAAGCTCTCATCCTACTGACTAGGCAGCTTAAAGTTTGACCTGGCCTGATGAGAAAAGATATTGACTATGACCAGTCAAGGATTATTCTGCCCTCATTATTCTATAAACATGAATCTGTGTTTACCTTATGCTTGGGTGGAAATTTTTCTTTTTGAGTAAATTTGATCTTGCTGGCCCACTCTGTCCCCAAATTTGGATACATAATAATTCTTCATTTAGCCAATGGAATAAACTGGGTTTTTGCAGAAAATGGCCAGATCCTAGGAGAATTTTCTTTTTTTTTAATTAAAAAATGTTTTCTTAATTGTTGTCCAATTATGCCTGTCTCCATTTTCCCCCCATTACTTCCCCCTGCCCTACACACACACCTCCCACATTCAGACCTCTCCCATCCCCATTGTCTTTGTCTATGGGTCCTTTATACATGTTCCTTGACTTGACCCTTCTCCTTTCCTGTGTCATCCTCCTCCCTCCATGCCTCTGGTTACTGTCAGTTTGTTCTTTATTTCCATGTCTCTGTATCTCTGGTTCTACTTTGCTTGCTTGTTTCTTTTGTTGATTAGGTTCCACTTACAGGTGAGATCATCTGGTATCTGTCTTTCACTGCCTGGGTTATTTCACTTAGCAAAATACTCTCTAGTTCCATCCATGCTGTTCCAAAGTGTAGGAGCTCCTTCTTTCTTTCTGCTGCATAGTATTTCATCGTGTAAATGTACCACAGTTTTTAGATCCACTCATTTACTGTGGGGCACTTAGGTTTTTTTCAGTGCTTGGCTATCGTAAATAATGCTGCTATGAACATTGGGGTGCCTACGTTCTTTTGGATTGGTGTTTCAGGATTCTTAGGGTATAATCCCAGCAGTGGGATTGCTGGATTCAAAGGCTGTTCCCTTTTTAGTTTTCTGAGGAAATTCCATACTGTTCTCCACAGTGGCTGCACCAGTCTGCATTCCCACCAACAGTGCACTAGGGTTCCCTTTTCTCCACATCCTCACCAGCACTTGTTGTTTGTCGATTTGTTTATGATGGCCATTCTGGCTGGTGCGAAGTGGTATCTCATTGTGTTTTTGTCATCTCTCTGGTGGCTAGTGATGCTGAGCATCCTTTCATATGTGTCTGAACCCTCTGCAAGTCCTCCTTGGAGAAGTGTCTGTTCAGGTCTTTTGCCTGTTTTTTTTATTGGATTGTTTATCTTCCTGGTGTGGAGTCGTGTGAGTTCTTTACATATTTTGGAGATTAAACCCAGGAAGATTTTCTACTGCAAAAAAGATCAAAGCATAACTTATTTCCTGTGTTTGTTTCTTATTTTACTGAGAGTCTGAAAACGAAATGCCTCATTTTTTTTTAATTCTAGGAAGTTATCAGGAATTTAGTCAAAAGATATGTGGCTGCTATGATAAGAAATTCCAAAACAAATGAGGGACTAACAGAAGAAAATTTCAAGGTAATTTAATCATGAGGTAGTTTAATTTCTCATTTCACGTTTCTTAAACATCATTTAATTTTCACAGTGTTTGAGGTTTCTGGTGATGGAATTTCAACTGCCTTTAATACAGCAAAACCAGCTACGATCTTTATTCTCTCAGAATAGTCTGTGATTTAGTAGATAGATTTTACCAATATCTGTCACCACAATCAGCATTATGAACAAAAGAACCTGCCCTATTCATTCTTTTCATATTCTGGGTGTTTCTCAGTGTGGAAACTGAGTGCTTTAAATGATGTGGCAAGAATGTGTGATGAGGGTCAAGTAAGCAAAGGGAAGAAGCCTGGAGATTTAAAGGCCATCTTTACTTAAAATAAAAGACAAAAACCTACAAAATCTATTTTTAAGTCTAAGATTTAAGAAAGCCTACCATTAAATGTTAAAATTTTCCTAATACTAACATTAGCCTAAAACAGAGACTTTCAACCAGGAGCAGTTATATTCCTCAGGGCACACTTGGCAATATCTGGAGACATTTTTGCTTGTCACACTGGGGTGTGTGTGTTATTGGCATTTAGGGGGTAGAGACCAAGGTTGCTATAAAACATACTACAATGCTTAGGATAGCACCCACAACAAAGAATTACCCAGGTCAACATGTCAAGTGGTTGAGAAACCCTATCCTAGAACACATACATATTTTCTAAGAAACACAGAAAACTAATCCATAGACATAACTCATATATCGAGGGCCTGCTATGTGCCAAGCATTTCACTAGGTTGCTGAGGTACCGTGATCAGCAAGATACAACCAGCCCCTACTCTCATGGGGTGACACACAATAATAAAGCAATAACAACAGAGGCTGAGAAATGAGTATTCTAACAATATGTACCTGGGGTGCTGTAGAGACACAGAGACACAGAGGGGAAGGATACTCAACTGGGATCTGAGGAGTCAAGGCAGGCTTTTAAGCTAAGGCTGGAAGAAGGAGCTAGGTAAAGGAAAGTTGGGGAGAAAAGCACTCTAGACAGAGAGAACAGCCACAGGGCATGAACGAGAGGCAAGAGGGAATATGTCCATACAAATAGACAGTAAAGAGCCCGGGAAGATTGGGAAGAGATGAGAACAGGGAGATCAACAGATACCAGGCCTGGAAAACCTTTGTCGTTCATGATATGGAGTTTCTATGTTTTTCTAAGGTTAATGACAAGTCACTAAAGAGTTTTAAGCAGAGGAGCAGCGTGATCAAATTTAAGCTTTTAAAAGATGGTTTTCAAAGGAGGAATCTAGTTTCTATGCATCCAGTTAGAGATAGAAGACTCTTCATAGGGATTTGAATGACCAGAGCCCCCTCTTCCAAAATAGCAGCCTCGTTATCTGACACATTCTACTTCCCTAGTCAAACCTTGGAATCTGAAGAGCTTTTCCTATTCAGGAGCCCTTTTATGTGCAGATACTTATACCTATGAGAGCCAGTGCCCTAATCTAATTCCCTAATTGTTAGTTAACGCTTCAGCAGGGGGTTAGTCTGTTTGGCGTGCCCCTAATGCAGTGTTTCTGAAATCAGCTTTATCAATTGCACAATTTTTCCAATAGCCAGCCTTGCCCACAGAATTATTATTTTTGTTGTTGTTGTGATGGAATAATGTAAGATTTTTCTGGTAGTTCGTACATTTTGTGATTTGCTATTAGGCAAAACCTGGAACATTGCAATGAATACTCAGTGTGTCTATGTTGAAAAACAGATTGTGCATCTTAGCATAACCTGTTTTCTCTCTTGTCCTAGGAATTAAAGCAGGACATCTCCAGTTTTCGATATGAGGTGCTTGACCTCTTAGGAAACAGAAAACACCCAAGGAGAAGCTTTTCCACCAGCAGCACTGAGCTCTCTCAGAGGGAAGATACCAGTAATGGCAGTGGTGGGGCTCGGGCCAAATCTAAGAGTGTCTCTTTCAGTTTAGGCTGCAAGAGAAAGGCCTGCCATGGGCCATCTCTCATCAGAACCATGCCAAGAACCAGTGGTGCCCAAGGAAAGTCAAAAGCTGAGTCATCAAGCAAACGCTCTTTCATGGGTCCTTCTCTCAAGAAACTGGGTCTCCTATTCTCCAAGTTTAATGGGCATACGTCTGAATCTAATTCAGAGCCAATGTACACAATTTCTGATGGAATCGTTCAGCAGCACTATATGTGGCAAGATGTCAGATATTCTCATATGGAGAAAGGAAAAGCAGAGGCCTGTTCACAGAGTGAAATTAACCTCAGTGAGGTACAATTAGGTGAAGCCCAGGGTGCTGCTCAGAGCAGTGAATGCCCTCTATCCTGTTCCAGCTCTCTTCACTGCGCATCCAGCATCTGCTCTTCAAATTCTAAACTTTTAGACTCCTCAGAGGACGTATTTGAAACTTGGGGAGAGGCTTGTGACCTGCTCATGCACAAATGGGGTGATGGACAGGAAGAACAAGTCACAACTCGGCTCTAAGTCAAGCCCCTATCACCTGTTCTGGAATTCAGCAGAAAATTTGTAATTTCCTTGCTCTCAGAGGTGACACAGAATATGATCCCCTCACCGCCCCCACCCCTACAAAGGAGAGTAAACTCCAATTATTTTCACCGTATTTTATAGCCACATTCTCCATTTTTTGTTCTTCATTAGTATTATTACTATGATTTGCCTTTTTATACCTATAAATACTAAATCCATTTCACAACCACCTGAAGGGGTGTGTGCCCCTAATCAGCAGAGGTGCAGTCGGGTGCTTAACCTTTTGGCTTTGCTTTTCTTGGCCTTGCTTCCTTGAAGCTCCAGGTGCCACTTTGCTACTGTTGCTGCCGCACAGTTTCCTGACCTTCCACAGGATCTCACACTATTTCCCCATAGGGCTGAGGGCTGTGCTCAGCGCCCCTGCCCCGACCAGCTATTAAATAAGGCAAACGAACCTGCCTATCTTCGTTACCCTTCAGTGCTCCACGCTGCCCATTCTGGTTCAATGAACAGCGTCAAAGGGAGACTGAACAGCCTGCAAAGAACTGTCAGCTTGTAGTTTCTAGGCATAACTGGCCTTGTTGTTTTCATTTTTAAACACTACAACTTCTCCTTATCGTGGGGGCTGTTGATGTTTTTTCTTTCTTAAAAATGTGTTAGTTTCCTACTGTGTGCCAATGAATAATTACCCCATAGTATATGTCACATCTAGTATGTTAGTGGGTTCCTTTCTTGTGTTTGTATATTTCGGTTAACTTAGTACATTTTAAAATTTGATAGTACTGAGATTAGTATTTAGGATATGAACTGTTTTTAAAAACTTCTACTGCACTGTAACCAATAGTCACTACATCTCATACATTGGCAAGGAAAATAATTAGCTGGTATATTTATAGGGTCCTATTTACTGCTGATAGTTTTAATCATCATTGCTACTGAAAAGCATTTCTAAGATAAAGGCCTGGATTCAAAAATATTTTTTATCAGAAAAATGACATCTTGTTGAGGTGTCAAAATCTGAAAAGAACATCTTCATTTTAATTAATTGCTGAAAAAAAGAACAAAATAATTTTAGCTCTAGATAACCTGATTCAGGTTGAAGTTTTTATATTCACTGGGGGCAATGGAATTGCATGTGTAAACTTATGTTAAATATATAACGTAACCGCCCTAGTGATTTCATGGAACTATAAACATCACACATGTTCTACTGTTTTCAAAGAAAGCTGCATTTATACATCCAAACAAATTATTTCCCATGGCTTACAAGGACCTTGCCAGAATACAAAGGTGGACGTTAAAAAAAAAATGAAATCCGTAACGCATTTGGGCATGTTAGACCCGGTAACTGCTGAGAGATAACCTGCTGAGGAAGGGTGGATTTAACCAACATTAGCACAAAGGGATCCCCAACTTACTTTAACCTGAAACAACCCTAGATTTGGGTCCTGGAGGTTAAATTAACAGTAAGTAGCTCAGAAAAGTAAGAGAATTAGGTGTCATACTGTTCCTGTAATTGACTTTGAGACTCCCATGTATACCTTCTGGTAAAAGTGTGAAATGAAGCATTTTCAAACTATGCAAATATGCCTCCAAAATAGTTTTTGACAGTGTAGTTTCTGCTATTCAAATTAATTGCCATCTCCAGCCCTAGCTTTGGAGACTGATGGTCAGAATATTCCACATGAAGTAGAGAAAAATTGGGGCAGGGGAATTGGAGGAACAGGAAGAGGTATTGAAGAATAAAGCTCTGATTCAGGGAAAAGTGATCAAGAAAACAAGCTGCATCAAGACTCATTTGTCAAGAGATGGTCCCAAAATAGTCCCTTAATCATATCTGAAGTGATCATTTACCCAAATCCAACTTCTCTCCTGCTTCTCTAAGTGGGATTATCATAAATAACCCCAACATCAATTACAAGTTACTTTCCAGAAGGAAGGTTTCTAAAGTTATAGAAATCAGCTTTCCCAATTATCAAATTTACTTTGAATAATAAATAGAATCCCTGCTGTATTCCTAACTCACATTGATGGTACTAAAAACCAATACATGACCCTATTTTATCAGAAGAAAAAGATATGTCTTTCTCACAGATGTATGTACTTGTGATAACCTTGTTCTGGCATTTACTGTATTAGTCTGTCACAAAACAAGGGTAGCCAGATATAGTCATGTTCTAAAATCCAGTCTTCTCTCCATGACGCTCTCAAGAGAGAATATGTATAGATCATAGTAGCCATTCTCTACTACTGAAAGAAACCAGTGTAAATATTCCATGGACAGTACATTCCTTTTCAGTTATTAGCGTTATTGACTTTGAGACTTGGGCTTAAAGTTTTACTGGCTATGTCTAGGCCTACCAATGTTGGGGGTGGAGGCCAGCTTGCTGTTAAAACTAAACAGCTATTGCTGTACCTTCCATGTTGGTGACACCAATGCTTTTATTATTAGCTCTAACTCTGTAGAGAGCAGGAAGGGGAAGAGATTTGTATTCACCTCCTTAACCTCTGGATCAGCTACTGTCAAGAAAGATTTCAAATCAAATGTTTCAGTATGTCCTCTGACCCTATGGAAGACATAAATCAACATGAGGGTAAGTTTAAGAACATAAAATTTTAGAGCTAAAAGAGAACTTGAGAGAGGATCTATTGCTTCTATTCCAAACTCTTATTTTACAAACAGGAAAAAGAGGTCCAAAGCAGGATAACGGGTTGCTTAAGGTCACAGAGCAAGGCAATAAACCCAAATCTTCTAGATCATAGACACAAGATGTTTATTATTAAGCATGTGTGTGTGTATAATATAGAGGATGTAAAAATGGAATGGCCACTGTAGATAACTTTTTGTTCATTTCCTTAAAATGCTGTGAACTCCACAAATCTCAGACTGACATATTTAAATGTAAAGTTTAAAATGTAGTCAGAAGAAAAATATATGTATAAATAGTACAAGACTTATTTACTATTTGTCTAAATATCTGTATCATGGATCACCTCCATTACTGTTGGACTTCCTTATCACTTCTAGACACATGCATTCATTTAACTATATTAAAGTCTCCCTGATAATTAGTGAGGATAATATTATTACAAATAAAATGTCTGAATTGTATTAGAAAATTACCATTGTTGAAGTCTCTCTTCCACTTCCAGCTTTAAGTCCATTAGAGTACAAAGACAGTGGAAACATTCCAAATTCAAAATCATCACTTTGGGAAGATGCCAAATTTTACAGGGATACAAATGCTTCAAGTTATACTTCTGTCCACTTACATGGGAATATTGGAACAGTTCCAGTTCTTTCTGCCTCCCATAGTCATTTTTCATTCTACTCTGAGCTAATGTAGTCTATTTTGGCTAAGTTCAAAACGTCTTAACATCTGCCTGCAATTTGATTAAAGAATGTTAAAAAAAAGTTCCTCTACCTTTTGAATGCCTTAATAAATAGCTTTTCAATAAGAACATTTTAGTTCTAAAGGTAGTGAAAACCATCCTCTGAAAATTTCATTGGAATTGCAGTGAAAAATATGAGTTGATACTTTGGCCAGAAAATATGAATACCCATTCGATGTTCCTATAACATTGTGAGTGATACTCAAGTGGTGTTTTGACTAACAGTTTCAGTTGCCCAGGCCTTAATTTGTTGAATCACCAGGTAAAAGGTACTTGCAGTCGGGCAGATATTCTTTTCTGCTTAAAAGTATATAAGATTGGTATTAATTTGGTAATCAAGTTTTCAAGAGTGCTAATAAACAGATTGCTTGTATAGACATAATCAATATTAAGTTCAGGTAATTGTATCATTTAAATAATCTCTTCATACCTGCTTTTCAGCTCCCTCCAACCCCAACCCCTGCAGCTTTGCATCAAATCTATGGGTATTTTAAGATTGTTTCTTTGGCTTCCTTTATCTAGATAATTGTTCCAAATACCCACTTTGTTGGTAGAGAACTAGACACTGGGAATTGAGTACCCCAATTCAATGTAAGCATTTGCTTAGTAGAGAAAAATGTTATTTTTACTATATTTCCAGTGTCCCTTTTCATCTTTTCCAACAGATGTGGGTTTTGGCTTGCATTGCTTTTGGGGGGATGTTTGTAAAAGTGAGAACCTTGTTGGTGTATGTACACACATGCACGGGCACACACATACATGCATGCAATGAAACAATACAATTTGATCCCTCTGGCCTTGGCTCTTCATCCCTTTTGGAAATTATTAAATCATTTTCAAAGGAGAGCAAGCAGGAATAACTGCAATTAAAAAAAAAAACCTTCCTAAACAAGCTTACTGAGGTGTGGTGAAGAATTGTTAAAATGAACTGCCACCAAAGCATCCACTTTAGCACAACTCAATAGAGCTCTCAGGATTTGCAGTCTCCAGTTTGAAGAAAAAATAAAACTTTTAGGTCAGAAGAGAAAAATCTACTTTGAAAAATAAAAATACTATACATTTTAGTGAATTAAGTCTGCATACTTCAGACTCGTATTACTATTCATATGCTGATGTGACCTACGATTTCCATCTACATGCTGCAAGGTTGGTCCAGAGAAACCGCTAGTAGATGGTTTTGAGAGCTTTATGTTTTACAGGTTGAACTGTTTATCAAGAAACAAAGGAGTTAATTGATGGAATGACACGGGCTGCAGAGCACAAGGGTGCTCTGGAATTTTTAAGTCCATTATCTGTTTAATTTCCACTCTACAGTGTATTTGTATCTCACACACACTTGTTACTTTATTGGATCGGAGTCGTGATCTTTCTTTTTCTAAAAGAATGTCTGCCTAACTTCAAGTACCTTTAACCTGGTGGTTTCAACAAATTAAGGTCTGGACAACCTAAACTTAAGTCAAAATGCCACTTGAGTCTTGCCTACAAGGTAATAGGAACATCAAATGGTTATTCATATTTTCTGGCCAAAAGTATCAACTCATATCAGTGTTTGTGGTACTTGAGAGACATGTACATATTAAGAATTATGTTTAAATATAAATTAAATGGAATGCCCTTATGCCAAAAGCTAGTTTTCTTCTCAGATGTGACAAGTTGCACAAGCTCTGTAGAAACTTGTTCCTACACAAATAAAAGGTAAACATTTTCTGCAGTTAAAAGAAAGAGCCTGCCATTTCTGACCATTGCAGTCAACCTACTTAAGTCCATGACTGCAGCACATATCTGCCCTACCTTTATCCCTCACCCTCAAAAAAGAAAAGCCTTGTTTGCAACTCCAAATGACCAAAAAGGGGGAAAAAACCTAAATGAAGATGTGGTAAGAAAGGCCAGCAGTGTGAAGGTCATTTTCACCAATTTACAGCCTATTTTGTTCTTTGGCTTTATCTGTAAGCAGGTTTCAGGGCGACCTGACACCCCAAGAGCTGCACAATATATGCACAAAAACATCCCAAGGCACCATCTGCCGTGGCACTTGAATGAGTAGGCAAAAGTGTGCCTTTCCTTTTAGTCTAAGGTGACCAACCATTTGCAAGTAGTTAGGCTGGGCGTGGCCACTTTGTTTTTTCCCATAAAGTTCATAACATCCCCCAAATACACATTGCCACCAACTGCCTTCCAACCTAGAAACCTTGACAGCTCTGTTTTTATAAAACCATTGAAACTGACCCTTGGAAGACAGGACAAAAGAGATGCATCTTTAAAATTTTTTTATTCACTTTGAATGGTATTTTATTGTTTATGCTATTACAGTTGCCCCCACTTTTTCCCCCATTGCCCACCTCCACCCAGTCCCTCCCCCTTACCCTCAGGCAATCCCAATACCATTGTCTATGTCCATGGGTCACACATGTTCGTTCTTTGGCTAATCCCTTCATGTTCTTTCCTCCAGTTCCCCCTACCCTCTGACAGCTGTCAGTCTGTTCCATGTATTCATGCCTGTTTCTATTTTGTTCTTTAGTTTATTTTATTCATTAGAGTCCACATGTAAGCGAGGTCATATGGTACTTGTCTTTCCCTGGCAGGCTTATTTCACTTAGCATATTCTCCAGGTCCATCCATGCTGTCACAAAAGGTAAGATTTCCTTTTTACTGCTATGTAGAGTTCCATTGTGTAAATGTACCACAGCTTTTTTATCCATCATCTGTTGATGGGCACTTAGGCTTTAGATTTTTGTGAGAGTGCTTGAGGTACTTAGATGCTGGTAGTACAGAGACAGATGGAAAAGCTTCCAAAATAAGGACAAGTATGGATAAAGTACTTTAAAACGTAAAGCTAAACCACCAAATTGTTCAACTTTTTAGAAGTCCACAGAGATGGTGTTCGGTTTTTAAAAAAATGTAAATCTTTAACATCAATACATTCCTCCCTCAACAAAATCCAGAAGCGCAAGAGTATGTGAAAACTAGCTCTGAAGAACCTATAAATCACTTTTCAAAGGTTGGGTCATATTCAGGTTGAATTCTAAATAGTAGCAAGTTCTCACTTTGTGATCACTGTACTCCTAAATTCACATTAGACTCATAGTAAGGTTACATTTTAAAACGGGCATCACTGATTGGTTTCTATAAATATGCACATTTGACCAAATACAGGAAGGATAGATTTCTCCAAATTTTATCTAAGAAATTAAATGAATTTGTCAAAACTCTACATAAAAGAAAAAAACAAGGTAAAATTGGGCAAGGGTAGTATGGAAGAAAGGTAGATTCTATATCCGTTATCATATATCAACCCCATGAATTTGGAATATGTAAAGTGAAATTATAAAATATTGAGACTGGTATTTTCATAAACATACGAGAATTTAAGCTCCCAAATAAATGTTAATTTTCAAAGTAGTCACCACAAGCTGTACTCATATTCGAATGCTGCCAATATTCCAACCATTGTGGACTTCTGCTTTTGGGAGGATTTTCAAAATCCACAATAAAATCTCTTAATATCCTCAATGGTAAAAATTCATGATCCTGTAAGATTAAAATTCTGGAAACAGTCAAATCTAACTTTAGATTCACATTTGGTATAAAAAAATTTGGTGATCTAGCTTCTACTTTTTCTAGTAAATATTTTTCAAGTGCTGTTACACAATAGGTACTTTGATAGGCACGATTATAAAATAACAACACAGTATTTATATGGTTTGTAAAGTGACCTGAAAATGCTCTTTGGAATCTAGTTTATTTACTTAACAACTTTATTGCAGAATAATTTGTGTATAGCTACCTGCACCCGTTTAAAGCGTACAATTCAGTGACTTTTCACAGTTGTATCCCTGGAACCACCACCAAAATCAAGATGTAAAATATTTCCATCATCCCGTAAAGATTCCTTGTTCGCTTTGCCATCCAGAATCTGGTTTCAGACATGTTTGGAACAGTGGCAGCCTAACTGGCATGTCTATAGCTACCCAAGGAGGCTGCTTTAAAGAGCACCATACTTAGGTACAGCATCACCACTGACTTAGGAATAACCATACTGAGTTAATCCCTGAAATATTTGTGTTTAAAATAGTTAAACACATTGCAAGTTCCAATGGCTTATGCTGTATGTAAACTCAGAACTGGCTTCCCAAACCTTATTTGACCCACAAGAAATGACACTTTTTAATACGGAGGTTCTGAAGACTAGACTGTTAGCAGGAAGAAGGGGCTGTAAAGAAAAGCTCCAGCCTTTGTAGAAAAATGGATGGGAGGGATTTGGACTCAGTAGGAACTCTAGTAGCAGAAGTAGGAGGCAGCTCTAGTCAGGGAATAGTAGCAGCTAGATAAATTTTCAAGTCATTTGAAAATCACCTGTTTGGAATAGGTATTTCCTGTTTAAGGTTTAATCATATTATTTAGAGTACAGCTTCGGTATTTGTGGTCAAACCTTGCAGGACTTTCTTTTACAACACATGCTAAGTGATCAGTTTAAATAAGCAAAGCAACGTAGCCTGTAGTCTAAATAAGCAGAATGATAGTTCTTAAGTGTTTAACAGGATCATTGGAACCAATGGCACAAAAATGAATGTGTGAGCTCAAAAGAAAACCTCTAAACCCAAAGGTTTAACATAGTCTATGGTTTTCTTAATGTTATAGGCAACCCCATTTGATAACTTATTAACTTTCAAAAATTTAACTGTTCAAATTTGTCCTTTAACAGTAAAAGTAAACCCATGTGGTTTCATTTCAACTATAAAGACAAAGACCTTCTCAAGGACATTTCAGTTGAAATAAGGATAAACACATCCTTTTCAAATGAAAGTATTTTAGTTCGTCTTTGTTTCTTATAACGTAAGAGTGCAACTAGTGGCAGTAGTCAAGAAAGTATCAATATTTAAACTCTTCACAGGATTCTATTTCAACATTTCTCAAAAACATGGTCGAAACTGAGGATGAAGAGTTTCTTCCTATTTGAAATAATGAATGTAGTTTGGAGCTAACATTTGATGGCAGATCAAGAATCTAGAAAACACAGTGTTTAAGTCACTTTCTTAGTCCCAATCGCACATCACCGTACATAAAACATTTGCATCAGAAAAAAAATGTTGGCAGCAAACTTAAAATTGTATCTCCTCAGCTTAACAATAAAAAGGGAAAATTCCAGGTGCGTTTCTGTAAATGGTATTTTGGCTTTGCAAACTACTATCTTAAAGGTAAAGCCTCGATGAGAAACTATTACTTTAAATATTTTCTGTAAGAAGCGCAGTTAGTGTTATTCTTAAATGTGTTAAAATAATCTGTATAATAAAAGATTGTGTATTTTTAGCTTCAGTTAAACAAAAATAAAGCATTTGCTTTTTTCTTCCTGAAATGTATGGCTGCTCAGATTTAAGGTCTTTTCTTCTGCCCATTTCTAATGTAATCATTTGTAGTCACCTATTATTAATAAATATTTAAGGACAATAGGTTTTACATTATAATTTAACCAGCAGAAATATTTAAGGGAGGCCTCCACAGTCCACTATATTTTGAAAAGTAGAGAATAAACACTATTAATATCATTCTTTTATACTTCCTATTAAAGCTGTGACTCTTAAATATTTAAACACTGAATATATGTTCATAAAGAACTTTAAGATGATGACATGAAGGGAGTAATACAGCTATAAAGCTACAGTTTACACCACTGAGAAACTTTACAGATGTTATCACGCAAATTTCTTATTTTTTCTTGAGTACCCAACATGACACATGTTGTACAAAACAGTCTGACTCTGTGCATCACTGAGAAGAAACATAAATTGAGGTTAAGCTAGTTATTAAACCAGAGTAATTAGAATACATTTAGGCAATATTTCAAGTACCAACTGACTCTTAAAAAGTTTTTTTTGTAGTAATAAACTTTCCAGCAATTAGCTTCCCCTAATTAATTCTGATTCCTAAAGTGTTACTGTATTTATTTTACTAATTAACATTACCCTTTAGTTCACCAGAGCACTAGTTAACATGCCAGAACAGCTTAAATTTCAGCCAAATATCTCACTTGGAAGTCCTGGCCTATTATTTTAAGTGGGACTGGGTGTATAACATTTACATGTTAGTTAAATAAAGACAATAAGGTAGTAATATATCTAAAAATGTCTATAACCAGCACATCCAAAGAACTCCTACAACTCAATAATAAAAGCAAATGATTTAAACACACTTCAAAAAGGAATACATACAACTAGCAAATAAGCACTGGAATAAGTGCTTGACAAAAATCAGAGAAATGAAAATTAAAACCACAATGAGATATCACCTACTACATATTGTACATTCTAGAATGGCTAAAATAAAAGACTGGCACCATCAAATATTGACTAGTATAAAAAACAACTGGAACTCTCATACATTGCTGGTGGGAGTATATGTTACAATCACTTTGGAAATATCCTGTAGTTCCTCACAAAATTAAACATACACTTAACCTATGACCCAGCAATTCCACTCGAAGAGGAATAAACACAACTGCTCACAAAACCTTCTACAAGTATGTCTACAGCAGGTTTATTTGTATCTAAAAACTGGAAATGGCCCAGGTGTCCATCAACAGAACAATGGATAAACCGACAATGGCATATCTATCCAGTGAAATGCTGCTTGGTCACAAAAAACTACCGACACAAACAACATGGATGGATCCCAAATACATAATGCTGAAGGAAGCGTTACACAAAGGAGCACATACTGATTCATTTACATAGTTTGAAAAACAGAAACTAATATAATACCACGGGGGAAAACTCAGAAGGAACAGCAGTTGCCCAGGGGACAGAAATGGGGAAGCAGGATTTGACTGGGAGGAGCACGGGGGAAATCTTCTGGGGTGAAACTGTTATCCTGATAAGGGCTTGGGTTTCACAGATGTAATTTATCAAAATGCACGGTATCAAACGCTTAAGACTTGAGCATTTCATTGCATGTACACTTTACCTCAGAAGGAAGAAAAGAACCTTTAACAAATACTGAACTCTATATGCATGCTGAAATATTTACAGGTGAGAAGTGTACTTAAGTTAGCCTTTCTTTGCAATGTATTAAAAAATACTTTATCGACGGATATGTGAAAATGCAAGTATAGTAAAATGTTAATTATGGAATCTAGGTGGTGAATATATATATATATATATATATGAATGTTCATTGCACAATTATTTCAACTTTTTTTGTTTAAAAATTTTCCTAACAACACACTGGAAAAATAAGCAATGAGTAAAGTAAAAGAACTATGTTAACAAAAGCCAAGTCTGTACCATGCTTCAAAACAACTAGGAGGAAAACTTCTTGGGTAGCTGAAACTACTTCAGCATATCTAAAGTAATGAAAGGAAATTAAAACAAAGTCCAACTACTGAAGCAAGCAAAATAATTGAATATAAAATGGGTTGGGTTTTTTTTGGTAGGACTATACATATGTTTTTGATTTTATTGTGGTAAGAACACTTATCATGAGATCCTCCCTTTTAAGATTCTTAAGTGTACAATACGGTACTGTTGTCTATGGGCACAACGCTGTAGAGCAGAGCTCTGCGATGTGCTCATCCTGCACAACTGAAATTTGTCAAGATAAAAAGAGTCACTTTGATCAGGCTAATATACCAGCAAGGAAATAAAACATTCTTTTTTGAAGTCTATTAACCTTAGTACCCTGGTACTAGGGTAGAATTTCTTTTCTACAATCCTGCAAAAGATTTAAAAAAACTTGTATTATATAGTTTGGAGAAAGGCATAAGTTTTGCAAGAAAAGATTTACTGGATGATTAGGTGAAGGTACTAACCACCCGTAAAACGCCAATAAATCATAACTATTAATCAACAATGTCTGGCCAAAATAGATCTTAACATTTTTATTCATTGACTGGCCTAAATTAGTAAGAATTGACTGGTTTAACCTCAGTACTGTTGAATCACGCCCCCCCCCCCAAGCCACACACATATGTTTAGCCAGTGGCAAGAGCTACCTACCAGGGAACAAACAACAAAAAGCAAATAGTTGTTTAACAGTAATTTCTTTGTTTCCAAGCTTCCGTCTGGCAGCCATAAAAAGAAAAGTGAACTCAAAAGTGGTGGTGATTATTAGGGAAACAGTGAAGTAATAAAATCTGAAATGGTTCACTTACCTCAATTAGTTTCAACTACAAATAAATGTCATGGTTTAATAAAATTTAGTTTTATATGTAGAGTATATTCTTGAGAATTACGGAATTTTAAGAATCAGCTGCCTATATTATAGGCTTCCTAAATCCCCAGGTACCTTAACAAGATACCTATGGACCTTATGCAACAGATTCTCTAAAATCTTATGAGTAATTCTTTTCAGGATTCGAGACGACAGTTTTAAAAACCTGAACTCACTTCATAACAAACACTGACTCTCCAAACAGCCAGTTACAATAGGAGTTTTCTTTAACTATTATAAAAAATTTCAAACACAAAAATAGAGGGAATAGCATAATGAACCAAAACTTTAGTAGTTATAATTAAAGTTATTAGCCCTGGCTGGTGTGTCTCAGTGGATTGAGTGCCGGCCTGCAAACCAAAAGGTTGCACATTAGATTCCCAGTCAGGGCACATATGCCTGGGTTACAAGCCGGGTCCCCCGTTGGGGATGTGTGAGGCGATCACACATTGATGCTTCTCTCACTTTATCCCTCCCTTCCCCTCTCTCTAAAGGTAAATACATATATATTTTTTTGAAAGTTATTAACATGCAGATAATCTTTCATTTATAAACCCCACTGCCAGGGCATTTTGAGGCAATATTCATATTTGTTACTCTAGTGCAGTTTTATTTCAACAGTAGTCAGTTACTTCAGCTCGGGTCCACCTGATGTTTCCTGAAGCTACATCTCCTCACAAACCCCTGAAACTGCCTTTGATAATTGAGGTAAGAGAAGACAGGTGTTCTAAATCAACCTGCTCTGACTGAAACTTACATTCTAGGTAATATGGGGAGAAACAAGAGATTGTCTTTTATTGTTAGTTCTCCTGAATTCTTAGTTATTATAAATGGAAATATAAATGGTTGAAAAGGTTTCATGTAAAATAAACTAAATCTGTCCCAGAGTTATCTAGATTAAGTACATGGACCACTCTTCCTCAGATGGATTATTTCATTATTCATGGAGATTTATGTCTGAATTAAGTTCTGAATGTCTGGCGTTCACATAAAAATCATGGTTTGTTTGTACTTTTATTTCCAAAGCTAATTAAAAGGTTATGCCTTGACTACAGGGTCCAAAGAAATGAAAGATGTTTTAAATTCACCGGTCTTGAATTTCAATAGGAAAACAGGTTCAATATTTTCATCTGTTCTTAATCAAGGCAGAAAACCACAATTAGCTATGAGAAAAAATGTACATGGCATAAAAATGAATTCTAATAGTTTTTCCTCACTATGAAAATGATTCAGCTTTCTACCTTTGGTGTGACCATATTTATCTCAGGAAGAGGAAGGACAGAAAGCGTCCAAAACAAACCACAGTACCTTTATATCGCCTTTCTCCAATTCTAAATGGATGAAATTTGGTTAAAACATCAGGAGGCAGGATGTCTTTTATAACATCAAGGGCAACTAAAGAGGTAATATGTAAAAAGAAGTCTACCATTATGTTTACACTATAGGTTGATTAAACATGTTAAAGTCTTAGGGTGTTGTTTTTGTTTTGTTTTTTTTTAATTATCAGAAAAACCACTTCCTTTTTCATCTGGAAGGTGCCTTCAAAAGACAATGCAAACTTCTGTACCAGAACAGGTTACCTTCACCTGCCGAACCGCCAAAACAGTATCAGGGTCAGGGTACACTTCTCGATTATTTCTTAGAGAAGATTGAGAGTAATACATGAGTAAGTGGACTATCCTTGTATGCTTTAAATAGACCATTACTACTGTTGACTTCAACACTGGTGACAGTAACAATTAAATTGATCATTATTCTCTAGTTTAAGATAATAAGGAATATCTCACTAAATTGCATTAATTAATAATGGAACTCAAGCAAAGGCAGCAATCTACAAGTTTAAAATAAAAATAATCAACTAGAAGCCTAAGGCAAATGTGCTGTCTCAAAACCAAATAATCTCCAGACTCGCATTCTCAAGATACACTCCAATCTTCTAAAACATCCCACAGAAGCTAATTAGTGAACCACTGACAGTTGAAGATATGGGACAATCGGTTGCTGTGAGTTACGTATATTTCAGAAATGTTAGCATGTTTGAAAAATGCTAAAGATGCTCCATATTTTAAACTTGACTAAAATAAATGTTTACTTAAAACATAAAACAATTTGTAGGCTGCACAAATTGAGAACTCCAGAGGTTAGCAAGGAGAACATTAACATATAGTCAGGTTGTTATAAAGATCAGCACACTGTTATTTTTTCTTTTTCACTAAAGTTGTCACACACCATCTTGTAGAGTGAGCACTTAGAAAACCAGTTCCATGTCTACTATGAAGAAGCCTTAAATAGCATACTAATTTGAAACTCATTAATATCAAACTGATTTGGAACTTATAAATATCAATCATCTCGGGAACAGTACATTGAAGATAGAATATCTTCTTTGCAATAGAGTCCATTCCAATTATTTCAACTGTTCAAG
Source organism: Mormoops blainvillei (assembly GCA_004026545.1). Lineage (NCBI taxonomy): Eukaryota > Metazoa > Chordata > Mammalia > Chiroptera > Mormoopidae > Mormoops > Mormoops blainvillei. The sequence goes on from PVJD01004404.1 coordinate 74,368, forward strand.
CACCTTGAGTTCTGAGGTATTAAATGATCCTTTTGGCCTGGGATATAACTGAAAGTGGAAAGGACAGACTGATTCACAAGCATCAACAGCCATTTAAAAAGGCAATGTAACAGTCTTTGTAACAATGAAAGAACACTTCAAAAATAGCTGTTTGTCAGTTGAGCTACAGCAAAGCATTCATGATGAATTATCCCTCATAGGAGAACTGATTAGTACAAAAAATCTTGTGTTCTTTGGGTAGATGAAAGGGAGAAGACAAAAAGGATGATGAAATATGTCTCACAGGAAGTTAGAGATAAGGCAGGCCTAGAAAGCTACAAGGTAAGTCTAAAAACAAAAAGTGAAAGATTTGACATCTATTGGAAGTCTAGAACAACAAGAATGTATGTCTAAATTACAGTTCCATAAGGGAGCGAACAAATTTTAAAAAACAGAAATACAACATAAAAAGGAACATTCTCAAGAAAAAAGAACCAGTTATGGTAGTATGCATTGCAATGTCTTGAGCTTAAATAACATTTCAACTGGCCCTGTCAGTTCTAGAAATTCACATGCTTTTGCAACCAAAATACCAGGGGAATAACATACTAAAACAATCAAATGTCTGGTACTCTTTGTTGCCATGAAAAAGCAAAATGAAGAAACTTTCACTCATTTTAGCAATTTTAAATGCTAATTTTTATTTACTGCTAACTGTGCAAAGGACACCAATTCAATACTGTGCAGTAAATCAGTTACATAAGTCCAATATTAAACAATATAGCATATGGAATAAATCTAAAGCTGAGCACCATGTGCCTTTGAAACTGATATAATATCACAGAACACAACTCAGTTTAGACAATTCTTAAGAAACCTGAAGAGCTCTCATTTGATTTTAGTTACCCAGAAACAAATGCTCTTGGTTTTGTTTTATATTTTAGAGAAAAGTGGAAGTTAATTGAATTTTGTAGTTTAATATTATGTGTGACACCTAAACCAAGGAAGTTGTTCATATAACTTATTCCTTTTATCAATTGGTACCATAAATAATATAACATTGACAGGCTGGCTGACAGGAAGACAGCTGAATACAACAAAGTATGCTCAGCATGGGGCTAGTTGTACATTCATCTCGATTTCCTTATTCACAGCCCAAAGTAATATCTTTACTGTAAAGTACTATTTTAAATCAAAAGATAAAATAACCTTAAAGATAGATACAATAGTAACCACTCTAAACACCTAAGTCACTTAAACACTAACATAAAAGTTTTTAAAAAATGAAAACAGCAAGAAAAATGGCAGTGCAAGAATACATCATACTGCTGAACCTTACATATTCTGAGGTACATAATGACAAGTTGAGGGAGGTGAAGCAATATAGCTAACCGGCCCAGGACTCATAGCACCATGAAACTGAGGAGAACCACCATATGCTGCACCAATGGGATGCCAGGGGGCAACATAGGAATAATCTGGCACAACGGGAAGGCAGGAATCAAAACCAGGCAAAGGTGGCTGCCCGCAGGGATCTGACATCACTGGAAAATAGACTGCTCCATGAGGGACAGGTGCAGGGTCACCATTTGGAAAAGTACCTGAAACAAAGAATACATATAATAACTTTATATACAAAGATTCACTAAACATCAATACAAATGGATGTTGTTATAGGCAAAAATGAAATTTAGCAGTAACTGTACGAAAGGTCACAGCAATTGCACCAGGAGCACTTTAGATATGAAATGTGATTAAAACAGGCTGATATGACAAGATGGCAGCAGAGTAGATGGAAGCTACGCTAATCTCCTCCAAGGACCAAACTGGAATTACAACAAAATTAAAGAAAAATCATCCTGAATAACCAACTGAACACTAGCTGGAGAGAAGCTTTATATTATAACCAAGGACATATGGAAGAAACCACTTCACCAGAGACTGGCAGGGGGTGCAGGGAAGGAGTGAGGGGGTTGGCTGGGCTCCAACAGGTGGCAGCTGACATTACGGAGAGATATTCCAGTGTCTGGGGGACTCCCCCTAAGAAGAGTAGGGTCTAAATCCCAAGCTGAGCTCCCCAGCCTACAGCACCGGTGCCAGGAAAGGAACCCAGATCACATCCAGCTGTGAAAAGCAGCAGGGTCTCTGCCTGCCAGAGAGAAATGCGCAGAGCCCCAGAGAGCCTCTTAAAGGGCCAACACAAACTTCCATTTGCAGCCACTTACTTTGGGCTCTGTCAGAGGGCGGGCAGAGTTTGAGCAGAGTGAGAGGTTGGTGGTTCTGGGGAAAGAACTGAAAGAACAGCCACCAGGATCCCTATGCTGAGTCATTCCCCACACAGCACAAAGCTATCTTTCTCAGGCAGAGCAGTCCTCTCCAAGTGGCACCAACCAGGGGGGAAACAATATCCCTGCCCACAGGAACTACACTGTCCCACCTTGTAGAGCGCAAGCTGGGCTGTTGAGTACAGCTGTAGGTTATTATCTCAATGATTAGCATTAACAAGGAAGGCAGGCAAGATCTCTGGGAGCTCTGAGACTTTAGCTGACGCTCTCCCCAGCCCAGCTGCTGGGAAAAAGCAGGCCTGGGTGTGCAGTCTGGTTCTTTCTGCACACACCCAGGCCCACCAGAGGGAGCCACAAGCTGTGGATCCTTGATAGCTCCAAACAAGTTGCCTAGGGCCAGCCAAAGTCAGTGTCTGACATAGGTCTGAACCAGTCTTTGCAGATCTACCAAATACATAAAAACAAATACAAATAAGCAGCCAAAATGGGAAAACAAAAGGCAGGCCCTAAATAAAAGAACAAGATAACTCTCAACAGAAGAACTAAATGAAATGGAGTCAAGCGATTTATCAGATATAAAGTTTAAAGTGATTATAAAGTAGTTTAACGGCATGAAAAAACACACAAAAGCCATAAAAAGGACCAGTCAGAATTAAAAAGCACAGTATCTGAAATAAGTAATACAATGGAAGGAATAAACAGTAGGGTAGATGAAGGACATGACTGAATCAGTGACTTGGAAGACAAGGCAGAAAAAACACTCAAGCTGGGCTGCAAAAAAGAAAAAAAAAAGACTTAAAAAATGAAGAGCTCTTAAGAAACCTTTTAAACAACATGAAGTATAACAGCATCCACATCATGGAAAGACCAGAAGGAGAAGAGAGTGAGAAAGGGATCAAGAACCTATTTGAAGAAATAATGACGGAAAACTTCCTTAATCTGGTGAAGGAAAAACACATGCACGTCCAGGAAACACAGAGAGGCCGAAACAAGTTGGACCCAAAGAGGCCAACACCAAGATACACCATAATTAAAATGACGAAGCTTAAAGACAAGGAGAAAATCCTAAAAGCTGCAAGAGAAAAGCACGTAGTTTACCTACAAGGCAGCTCCAATAAGACTGGCATCTGATTTCTCAACAGAAACATTTCAGGCCAGAAGGGAGTGGTATGAAATATTCAAGGTGGTGAAAAGCAAGGACCCACACCAACCAAGGCTACTTTACCCAGCAAGGTTATCATTTAAAATCAAAGGAGAAATAAGGAGCTTCCCAGACAAGAAAAAGCTACAGGAGGAGTTTGTTAGTATCAAGCCAGTGCTGCAACAAATTTTAAAGGGCTTGCTTGAAGAAGAAGAAAAAGAGGAAGAAAAAAAAAACCCAACAGGAAAATAGTCTAACAATAAAATGGCACTAAATACGTTTCTATTAATAATCACCTTAAAGGTAAATGGCTTAAATGCTCCAACCAAAACACAGAGGATAGCTGAATGGATAAGAAAACAAGATCCACACACATGCTGCCTCCAAGAGACCCACCTCAGATTGAAAGATACACACACAGTAAAAGTAAAGGGATGGAACATATTTCACGCAAATAGAAAAGAAAAAAAAAAAGCTGGGGTGGCGATACTTAAATTGGATGAATAGACTTTAAAACCAAGTATATAGTAGGAGACAAAGAAAGACACTACATAATGATAAGGGGAACGATCCAACAGGAGGATATAATCCTAGTAAACACATATGCACCCAACATAGGAGCACCTAAATATGCAAAGCAAGTCTTGATGGACATGAAGGGAAAGATCAACAGAAATAGGCATAGTCAGGGATTTTAACACCCAATTAACTTCAATGGATACACCTGCCAGACAGAAAATCAATAAGGAGACAACTGCCTTAAATGACACACTAGATAAAATGGATTAAATCAATACCTTCACGACAAATTCACCCCAAGGCAGCATAATATACATGCTTTTCTAATGCACATGGAATAGTGCATTTCTAGAATAGACCACATGCTAAGACACAAAACAAGTCTTAAAATATTCAAGAAGATTGAAATTACATCAAGCATCTTCTTTGACTACAATGCTATGAAATCAATCACAAGAAGAAAACTGAAAAATACACAAAGACATGGAAGCTAAATGACATGTTATCACACAATGAATGGGTCAACAATGAGATGAAGGAAGAATTCAAAAGAAACCTTGAAAAAACGAAAATGAGGGACACTGGGAAAACAATCCTAAGAGGGAAATTCATACCATTCCCGGTCCATCTCAAAAAAATAAGGAAATCTCAAATAAACAATCTAACTTCACACTTAAAGGCACTTGAAAAAGAACAACAAAGTTCAAAGTGAGTATAAGGAACAAAATAAAGAAGATCAGAGCAGAAATAAATGAAATGGAGTCTAAAAAATGATAAAAAAGATCAATGAATCCACGAGTTGTCTGAAAAGATGAACAAGACTGACAAACTTTTAACCAGACTCATCAATAAAAAAAAAGACCCAAATAAATAAAATCAGAAATGAAAGAGGCAAAACAACAACTGACACCAAAGAAAATCAAAGGATTATAAGAAAATACTATGAACAATTATATGCCAACAAACTGGACAACCTGGATGAAATGGATAAATTCCTAGAAACATACGCTCTTCCAAAAATAAATTAGGAAGAATCAGAGAATCTGAACGGACAGATTACACCTTGTGAAATTGAAGTAGTAATCAAAAAACTCCCAACAAACAAAAGCCCTGGACCAGGTGGCTTCACAGTTGAATTTACCAAACATTCTGAGAACTAACACCTCTGCTTCTGAAACTATTTCATAAAATCCAACAGGAGGGAAGGCTCCCAAACTCATTTTACCAGGCCATCATTATCCTCATTCCAAAACAAGATAAAGACACTACAAAGAAAGAAAACGACAGGCCAATATACCTGATGAACTCAGACCCTAAAATTGTCAACACAATATTAGCAAACTGAATGCAGCAATGCATCAAAAAGATCACACGCAATGATCAAGTGGGATTTATTCTAGGAATGCAAGGTTGGTATAACATTTGCAAATCAATAAATGTGACTCACCACATAAACAGAATGAAGGACAGAAACCACATGATCATATCAGTAGATGCAGAAAACACATTTGATAAAATCCAACACCCATTTATAATGAAAGCTCTCGGCAAAGTGGGAAGAGAGGGAACATACATAAACACAGTAAAGGCCATATATGACAAACCCACTGCCAGCATCATATTCAATGGGAAAAAACTACAAGTGCCTCCCTTAAGAATGGGAACAAGACAGGGATGTCCACTTTCACCTCTTATTCAACATAGTACTGGAAGCCCCAGCCACAGCAATCAGACAGTAAGAAGAAATAAATGGCATCCGAATTGGAAAGGAAGAAGTAAAATTGCTGTATTTGCAGATGAACTGATACTTTAGGGTACATATAGAACCCCAAAGATTCCACCAAGAAGCTACCAGAATTGAAAAATCAATTTAGCAAAGTAGTAGGATACAAAATTAATATCCAGAAGTCAGTTGCATTTTTACATGCCAATAACAAACAGAATGAGAAACTAAGGGAACAATCCCATCTACAATTGCTTCAAAAGTAAAATATCTAGAAATAAGTCTAACCAAGGATGTAAAAGATCTGTACTCTGAAAATTACAAGACACTGAAGAAAGAAATTGAAGAAGTTACAAGTAAGTAGAAGCACATACCATGCTCATGGATAGGAAGAATCAACATCATTAAGATGTCCATACTACCCAAAGCCATCTATAGATTCAGTGCAATTCCTATCAAGACTCCAATGATGTATTTCACAGAACTAGAACAAATATTTCAAAAATTTACATGGAACCACAAAAGGCCCCACATAGCAACTGCAATCTGAGAAAAAAGAACAAAGTTGGAGGAATCACGCTGCCTAATTTCAAACTACACTCTAAGGTCATTGTAATCAAAGCATCATGGTACTGGCATAAAAGGAGACACACAGAGCAATGAAACAAAACAGAGAGCCCAGAAATAAACCCACACCTTTACAATCAATTAATATTCAACAGAGGAAGCAAGCACATACAATGTGCTAAAGATATTTTATTCAATAAACGGTGTTGGGAAAATTAGACAGTTACCTGCAGAAAAATTAAACTAGACCACCATCTCACATCACACACAAGAACAAATTCAAAATGGATTACAAACTTAAATGTTAGACTTAAGACCATAAAAATCCTAGAAGAAAACATAGGCAGTAAGATCTTGGACATTGTTCGTAGCAATATTTTTACTGATATATCATCTCCTAAGGCAAGGGAAATGAAAAAAAAATAAACAAATGGACTACGTCAAAATAAAAAGTTTTTGCACAGCAAAGGAAACCATCAACAAATATAAAGACAATCTGCAGAATGAGGAACATAGTCTCTGATACAACTGATAAGATGTAAATATCCAAAAGTTATAAAAAACATACAAAAGTAAACACCAAAAAACACAAACAATCCAATTAAAAAGTGGGCAAAGGACCTGAATAGGCATTTCTCCAAAGAGAACATACAGGTGACCAATGCTCAATGTCACTAATCATCAGAGAAAGGCAAATTAAAACCATAATGAGATATCACCTCATCCCTTAAGAATGGCTATTATCAATAAATTAACAAACAAGTGCTGGTGAGGATGTGGAAAAAGAACTCCTTTGCACTTTCAGTGGGGATATTGACTGATGCAACCACTATGGAATACAGTATGGAGATACCTCAAAAAATTAAAAATGGATCGCCCTTTTGACCCGATGATCCTTCTCCCGGGAATTTATCCAAAGAAACCCAAAACACTAACTTGAAAGAACATAAGTGCCCCTATGCTCTTTACAGCACTATTTACAATTGCCAAGATACGGAAGCAGCCCAAGTGCCCAATAGTAGATGAGTGGATGGAACTATGGGACATTTACACCAAGGTAGTATGGGAATACTACCTTGGTCATAAAAAAGAAAAAAGATTTTACCTTTTGAGACAGCATGGACAGACATGGAGAACATTAGGCTAAGTGAAACAAGCCAGTCAGAAAAAGACAAATATCACATGATTTCACTCATATGTGGAATGTAATGAACAAACTGAACTAATAAGGAAAATAGAGATGACAGCTATGGGCGGGCATTTAGGGTGTAGAGGGATCAAGTAAAAACATAAAAGGCCTCACAGACATGGACAACAATGTGATTACATGGGTGAAGGGGTGTAAGGGTGCTAAATGGCACTGGAAAAAAACAATGTTTTTTAAAAAAAACAGGCTACTAAAAGATTATATGAACATTTTCTACATTAAAAAATTAATACACACACATAGATGTGTATAAAGGGTCAATGTATTCTACCTAGTGATAGCTATCTTTCTGAGATGGTTTTGACACCCAGAGACTGAATATATTAAAAAAAAATTTGCTAGAGTCCTCCTCAATTAAGTTCTAGTAAGAGCTGGTCACAATTAAGTTATCTAATAGTTTTCCAGTATACCACATATCAACCAAATAATTATTTTGTATTACTTTAGCAAATAAAAACTCAAGTGTGTATATTCCAGTCTATACTTGAATGTATAGTTCTGAAGAACATTTAAACATTTAAGTGTCATTTCTTGAATGTCATTAAGGTCCTAGCATCATTTTTTCTTTTTTAAAAAAATATTTTGTTTATTTATTTTTAGAGAGAGGGGAAGGGAGGAAGAAAGAAGAGAGAAACATCAATGTGTGAGAGAAACATTGATCGCCTTTGTATGCCTCCCACTGGGGACCTGGCCTGCAACCCAGGCGTGTGCCCTGTCTGTGAATTGAACCCAAGACCTTTCACTTTGTGGGATGATGCCCAATCCACTGAGCCACACCAGTCATGGCAGTATCATTTTAATTTAAAAGCAGTTAGCTACCAAGATTCAATCTCACTGGAAATAGGTGCTGTTGTGATCTTGCTATAGTGACTATTTTAACATTAAACAAAAAGGAGTATGTCATTTAATGAGATAATTTAGATTAGTTCAATCTGGGAAATTAAGACCACTGTCTCATGGTTCACTACCAATAAAAACAGCCATAAAAATGGTATCTGGTACAGACTTCCAGCCAAGATGGAGGCATCGGTAAATATGCTTTGCTTCCTGGCACAACCAAAAGAATAACAACCAATTTAAAAACAAAAAGCATCCAGAACTGCCAGAAAATCAAATTGTATGGAAGTCTGATATACTCCTCCAGACTGGTAGAAGGGGCAGAGACGGGCAACCGAGGCAGAGAGGACATGTGGCCAGGCAGCGCCTGGTGGAGCGGGAGGGTGAGGTGGTGGCTGGCAGATCAGGTAGTCCCACATTCGTGTGTGGATAAACTTGGAGGAACAACTGGAGAGCGAGACCAACCACACAACCCAGGGTTCTAGCGCCGGAAAAGAAAGCCTCAAAACCACTGGCTAGAAAATCCTGTGATGGGGTGTGGCAGCGGGAAAAACTGCCAGTCTTGCAGGAGAGTACATTTGAGGGGCTCAGGGGGTCCTAGGGTCCTGGGACGTACACAATCCCAACTACCCAGGAATAAGCACCAATGGCAGCACCTAGAGTGACGCAATTAGTCTGTGGAATGTGGGCGGGGAGTGACTGAAAACTGGGCAAGAGCTGAGCAAGCGGCACTGTTCCCTCTCTGACCCCCTCCCACATACAGCACCACAACAGGGCAAAGTGGGATGCCCCACCCTGGCAAATACATAAGGCTCTGCCCCTTACAACATAACAGGTGCACCAAGGCAAAGAAATATGGCTCAAATGAAAGAACAGATCAAAACTCCAGAAAAAGAACTAAGCGACAAGGAGATAGCCAACCTTTCAGGTTCAGAGTTCAAAACACCGGTATAATCTGGATGCTGAGAGAAATAATTGAGTATGGCCACAAAATAAAGGAAGAAGTGAAGGCTATACAAAATGAAATAAAGAAAAATACACAGGGAACCAACAGTGAATGGAAGAAAACTGAGACTCATATGAATGATTTGGAGCGGAAAGAAGAAATAAACATTCGACCAGAACAGAATGAAGAAACAAGAATTCAAAAAAATGAGGAGAGGTTTTGGATCTTCTGGGATGACTTTAAATGCTCCAACATCTGAATCATAGGGGTGCCAGAAGGAGAAGAGGAAGAGCAAGACATTGAAAACTTATTTGAAAAAATAATGAAGGAGAACTTCCCCAGTCTGGCAAAGGAAATAGACTTCCAGGGAGTCCAGGAAGCTCAGAGAGCCCCAAAGAAGGTGGACCCAGGGAAGCACACACCAAGACACATCATCATTACATTACCCAAGATTAAAGATAAGGAGAGAATCTTCAAAGCAGCAAGAGAAAAGGAGACAGTTACCTACAAAGGAGTTCCCAAAAGACTATCCACTGATTTCTTGAAAGAAACCTTACAGGCAAGAAGGGGCTGGAAAGAAGTATTCAGAGGGAGGTTTAGAATGGTATAGGAAATGGAGAATTGAAGAACTTATTGTACGACCCATGGACCTGAACTAAGGGAGGGAATGTTGGAGGGAGGGGGGTACCGGGCAGAGGGGGATATAAAGAGGAGGAAAAAAAAGGGACAACTGTAATAGCATAATGAATAAAATATACTTTAAAAAAGTATCTGGTACAAAAATGCAATAAAGGGTGGTACTTTAATTTTTAGTACCATACTAAGAGTAAGATTCTATAGTAGTTAATATTTCAAAATCATTAATATGCTTTTTAAAAGTAAATAAGGAGAGAAGGGAAATTCACATTCCTCACATGCACCAGGCACAGTATGCTTATACATAAGGTCTCACTTAGTTCATATAGCAACCTGGTAAGTCAGGTATTTCTCATTTTAAAGAAAATCAGGCTTATAGAGGCTAAGTAAGTTAGCCAACATCACAATCATCAAGTAGCAGTGCTGGAATGGGAAACAGAATTGGTTATGTTAGTCCACACCATTTCTTCTTATCCCCTTCTGATTCTTTCTGAGAAGAGTCACCCAAAGATCCCATTCTAAGTCCTTCAAAGTTCCTCCCCATCTAAGTGTACTGTGAAGCTCACAGAAAAAGCAACCTTTCTATGGTCTCCTTTTTGGTGTTGAGATCTGTTTACATTCTTAAAGATTGTGGATCCCAAATAACTTTTGTGTAGGTGGTTTATATCTATCAATATTTACTATGTTAGGAATTAAACTGAGAAAGTGAATAATATAAAATAAAACTTTTATGTTAACACAAAATCTTTATGCAAAAAGAGTTTATTTTCCCAAACAAAAGAAGACTGACACAAGTGGCATTGTTTCACACTTGTGCAAATCTCTAATGTATGGCTTAGTATACAATACACAACAGCTGAATTCTCATATCTGCTTCTGCATTTAATCTATTATGATACATTGTTTTGGCTGAAGTATATGAAGAAAATCTGGCATGATACAGATATGCACCTGGAAAGGAGAGAAGTCTTTTAATAACTAGTCTTTCCAGGTCATTGTAGATCTTCTTATATGCTTCACCAAAACTAGGTAAGTAATAGTTTCTTAAATATCAGTAGCAATGTGAATTTTTCATACTTTGTTAATATAAAAATCCACTGTTTAATCTGCATTTTGGATAGATCTTCTATAAAATCATGTACATCATGCATTGGTAAATGGGAAAATATTATTTCGGTAAGTTATACAGTTTGAGACCATAAGGATGGTTGCTTTGCCTGTAAGTTCACAAATGCTGAGATATTTCATTACATGATGTAAAAAAACACATTCTTTAACAGCCGTAAGTTTTGAGAAGCTGTCAAGGTCACGGTGACAGACACAAGTTTTCCAAAATCTTAACTTTTATTTGAAAGCTAAAATTTTTATCTTTGACAACAAATATTATCAGTTGTTTGTCTTAAAAGTGGCAGGCTCATGCTTGTTCATTTGAGAAAATATCTGCCAGATCCCTTAGCTTGAATAACCATCACCTATCATTCTTTTAAGCAAAAATAATATTCCATGAACAAAGTCAGCTAGTTCATCTCCCAACTCAAAACCTCACAAATCCTCCTCTTTAAGTCAATCATCGTATTTCAGTATGCAGAGTGCCTGATGAGTACTCCCCGGTTTTGCCACAAATATTAAGTTCAATTAAGCAGAGATAAAAGTTTTGTAAAAACAAGAACACCTTGATGAAACAAAAATAAATAAAATGGGTACTTTTGTGTCATGAGTGCGTAGCAGTGAGGGAGTCACTGATGACTAATATAGTTGGTGCCCCTGCCTTTATTTGTGCTTATGTGCCAGCAGTTTTACCCACCTCTGACTATTGCACCCTCAATGCAAATATAACACAGTGAAAGGAACAAATAAAACCTGTGTGATATGAACAGTTCTGGCCTCATGGATCCCTTCAGAGGGTCTGAAGAACCCCGCAGATCATCCTTTGAGCAATGCTGGCCCAGTTATACGGACGTAATACAATATCCGAAGGCCATTATTAAATTATACACAATAAAATCAAATTCTATTTCTTGCAGGTAACCTAATCACATACCATTTGCTGGTGCTTCCACTTGTGCGCCATCTTGTCTCCCCACCTCATTATATAACAGAGGAACGGTCTGATCTACCAGAGTAGGTGTCTCAGTACAGATCGGATAATTCTCTACATGAAGATGGTGTTGCTGCATCTGTGGCACACAGACCATGGAGTGCCAGTAGTTGTGGTGATACCACTTAGACAAGAAAGGCAAAAAACAAACACATTTTAAGAAAATAGATATTTTCTCAAAGTAGTACAGTTCCTCTCTAAAAACAAAAAAATAACTTGCCATAATTAGGGCCCTGATTTTCAAGTAGGGTAGCAAGGGTTTTTTTGACCTAAAAGATATGACATTTAGAAAATCTATTCTCTATTACACTTTCAAGATCTTTTGCAGCATCTGTATTCTTTTATTTGGACCTAGGAATTCTTTAAGGAAAGCACTCGAAGGAAATCAGAGATACGCACAATGATAGAGATGCCTTTTACAGCATTATTTTTCAAAGCAAAACACAACGAACCTAAATATTCAACAATAGAGAACTACATGAATGAATTATGATATATCTATGATAGAATACAATAGAGGCAATTAAAAAATCATGCTGTCAAATATTTAAAGGAAAAATGCTCATAATATTAACTTAAAAGTTTACAAAATTACATAGCATAGTCCGTATTTTGTAAAATATACTGGAAAAAATCTATCTATGTTTACAGTGGTTATACAGTTGATTTTGATTTTCTTTATACTTTAGTATTTTTCAGCTGTACTACAATGGATGCTATTAACTTTTAATATGAAAAATTATTAAAATCGTTTTCTTCATTTCCTTGTAATCCCGTATTAAATGCAGGAGGAATATTTTTAAATGCCTTAGCCTTGTGGAATGAATTACAATGTTTCCACATGTGACTATAATAAACTAACATTAACTGAAATATCAGGTATATTTGTTCAATACTTGAAACTGCTTTTATGAAATACGGTCTCAAAGAACAAAAACCCACTTTACTAATATTAATTTATAAATGTGTGGCAGTTGGGGTAGATAATTTTCTGGAAATGATATGTCCAAGGTTTTAAGGAAATCAGTGTCTGGGAATATGAACTACTGTGAGCATTATCCAGGAGAAAGGTTAGTATCTGTCAAATATTAAGATACATCATTACTTTTCAGCCCTGGTGGGTGTGGCTCAGTGGATTGAGTGTTGGCCTGCGAACCAAAGGGTTGCCAGTTCGATTCCCATTCTAGGGCACATGCCAGGGTTGCAAGCCACATCCCCAGTAGGGGGCATGTGAGAGGCAATGACAGACGGATGTTTCTCTCCCTATTTTTCTCCCTTTCTTCTTCTCTGTCTAAAAATGAATAAATAAAATATTTCTAAATTTTTTTTTAAAAGTTACATCATTACTTTTCAGTAAATACACCATCCTGTTATGTCAGAAGACAAGTGTATTTCAGTGGGGAAATGATCCCTGAAAAATAATAAAATAAAAGAGCTCTTCCCTGAAATCAGAGACACCTTTCAGTGATATTAAGGTATTTGTCAGTACCCACCTTTTACAACTCAGGGGAGTGGTGAAAATCAAACGTTTGGCAAACATCTATGAACACATGAGCGCTTAAAAATAATACAGCTCTTTAAATGTCTAAATTACTTTTCACATGAAATGCAGAAATAGCCATAGAAATGTTTTAAGCAGGATAAATAACTCACTTATTGAGACAGAAAAAACAGTGAAGTGTTGGCACCCGATGTTAAAAATGGAGGCCAGTATGCGCTAAAGTTGTGCTGCTTAAGAGTCTCCACTCACCACAATTTAACAACTATTTTCTAAGAGAAACTGAAGCATTGGGAGGCTAAAGTAGAAAAGTGGTCTATATCATCTTCAGAGATATTTTATAAAGATAGAAATAAAACCTTTAGCCCCCTCATAATGTTCTTGACTCTTAAAGTTCAAGCGCCTGATTATCAAAAAAGCATATATTTTTAATAGAGTTTATCAAGCAATTTTAACAGGACTCTTACCTGCAATCCCAGGTTGAAGTAGTACTGCAAAACTTTTTTATCTAGAATTAAAATTTTTAACTTTAGTGACTAGAGAATATAAAAAATTAGAACTACTACTTAAACGCTTTTCTGTTTGAATATCAAGGTAGATACTACTGTAGTCTTCCCCCACATCAACACCACGTTCAATTCCCCCTTACAGTAAATGACCATTCGCCTACCACTACAGGTAAGATCATTTTTTGATCCAAGGTTTAATCACCAAATACCTATTTCTATTCTTAATATTAGCAAATGTTACCGGAATTTTACTCTACTAATATTTAAGACGAATCTAGTGAAGGTATTTTCTTGCTCGTCTTAGGACTAATGTTTTATGTCAATACAAATCTACCATATAAGCAGTCGTATTGGTTCTCAGTTAATGGAGCTAATACATAGTACGAACTAAATGCTCTACTAATGCTGAGACAAGTTATGTCTACTGACATAACTAGCACTTGTGAAGCAACTCTTTGTTTTGTAGTAAACACAACTAACCACCACTAGAACTCAAAAAAAAAAAAGAGGATGTAATGAGCAAGGTAACTTGAAATAAGTTAAATCCTAAAGTGAGAAAATTTCTCCAGACATAGAACTTAATTAAAGTATTTCACAAATGAACATACACTAGATGCATGGGGGAAGAGGGAATAGTATTAGCCTTCCAATTATACCTTTAAATGTCTTTTTATAGATTAACCTGTGATCTGTGTATATTCTTATAAATAAGATAATATAACCCGAGTTCTACCAACAAATGAACTCTCAGAAAATTCCTCTTTCTTCAGTTGGAGACTTCTGATACATATTTACTGCCACATATACATTTATTTACTGCCACTTTAAATAGCATGGAATTCTGGTCCTTGGCATATACATACATCCACACAAAACTAGTATACAAATATCCACAGCAGTATTAGTCACAATAGTAAAAAAGTGGAAACAACTCAAACATCCATCAACTGATAATAAAATGTGGTGTATGCATACAATGGAATATTATTCAGTCATAAAAAGAAATGAAATACCGACACATGATACACTGTTAACAAAAGTGGATATCAAGAAGAGCTAGTATTTTGCATGGCCTTGGGAGAAGAAAGGAGATAAAAATGAGGAACTTCACCATAGTCACACTAGGGTTTACGTGAAAGTAAGAAAGCCAAGTAAAAGTGTCTACCCAAGTGGCTAGAGACAAGTACCTAAAACTTCAAAGGCCTGGGTGAGATAAATTTAGGAATTATCTACATAAAAGTGATACTGAAGTTTTAAGGTAGAGAAAAATAACAGAATGGAGTTGAAGGTGATCTTGGTGACTACCTTAGGGGCTGGAAAGAAAACCAAAATAGAATAGAGAAGCAGCTCTATTCTATTCTATTCTATTATTATTATTCTATTGAGAAGAAAACTCAAGAGAATGTTGTAGCAAAGAAAGTATAAATAAGCTATAAACAACTTACAACTACAATTCTCTTCTCAGAAACACTGCCAAACTAAGGGGTCATAAAGAACATCCAATGGAAAGCTACTCCTTAGTTTAATTACTGAAACAAGAACACATGGCTGAAATCCAAGGCATATCAGACCCCTAATTCCTCAATAAAACAAACAAACAAGAAAAAAAACCTTTCAAGTCTTCAAAATTCATCTGGAAACCTAAATATTAAGTATTTGTAGTAGGAATTTAAGAAAATTGAGGAAATTTAGTATTAAGTCTTGCTTTTCAAGAAAAATAGTTGAGAGAGCAAAGATGTCCAGTTGAGAATCTTCTGGCAGACATGTTGCTACCAAGAAGCACAAGCATGAGTCAGCTCAGCCATCCACTTCTTGATTATGCAGAAGATATTCTTAGCTTTCAGTTGTTCCCTTCTTTAGTCACTTACTTGGCATAATACTCTCAAGTCAATTTCCATTTCGCCCCCTGTCCTACACCTATTGACTAACCAGAGATATACTCTAATTTTTTTTAAATCCCAAACCTAAATAATCCTCCCTCAATACTCAAAACCCACTTACCCTGAGGCAGATCACTGCCACTTGGATCAAAGGAATAAGGTGGAGGTGGTGGTGGTAAGTTTGAAGCCTCTCCCACCTCAGTGGGAAGAGGAGGAGGTAGAGGAGGAGGTGGCGGCGGAGGTGGTGGTGGCAGAGAGGCAGCAACACCAGGCACAGGAGCAGAGAGGTATGGATAGGGCGGTGAAACAATCACTAAAAAAGAAACAAAACATGAAGTAGCAAATGCATAGCTGTAAGATATTCATCTTCTATTTCTTTCGTGTCCCCAACATGGTCAAATGACTCAAATTCTTATGGTTTGACTTAACAAAAAACTTAGGAGGTGAATTGCTCCACATTCTCTTAGACATGCCAGTTGAACATTAGTTCATTACAGGTTATTTGGAGTTAAGCAAGTCACCTTAAATTAGAAGGAAAAACTGGAAGCTTCAGAGTTTTGACTACCAAGACTTTGAACATCAGATAACAGGTACATAAATAATATATCATTAAAGCAAAAAGTTTTACTTAGTTTAATACAAAGTTAAAAATGTTTTCAGCCATCTAAAACTCTTAGTCAAGTCACAGGATGCAGAAGCTAGTAAGAGTAATTTGCACAGATTACAGATTTAGGTAGTCTCTGAAGGTTTCTACTTTGTAGCATCAGAGGACTATCAGGAAACTCTAAGTCATTATAGTTCCATTTCTAAGGATGTACAGAATGTAAAACAAACAGGCTAGATAAAATGTTATCCCTTTAACTTTCCGTACCTGTTGCTACAGTTTAAAAACAATACTCAGGAGTTTCACAGTTTTTGACATAAGAAATTCAAATGTAATTATGTTTAAATATTAATACATTCCTCTATGATAAAAAGGTAATGTAGTTCCAACCTAATAAAAATAAGTGTCTCTGTATATACACAGTATACCAGATAAGTCTGTTAATTTTTTTGACAAAAGATGAATGATATAATCCTTCAGGTTTAACTGAACATTTTAGTCAACTTAGAAATTCAAGTTCTTCCTTCCATGCGTCTTTAAAAACACACACGTAGAAACTTAGGCTCTTTGCTGACTTTTTTTTTTTCTAAACTACCAAAACCGTAGCCACTTGAAAAGCCTAATATTGATTTGTATGTCCATTATTTTCCAATTGATCCCTATGTAGAATTTTAAAACTTCAAAACTCCCAGACTTAACCAACTTATGAATAACATATTTCTTCAGACTAGCTTCCTTAAAAACTGACCATTCTGAGGTATTTACTGTGCAATAACTGATTCATTTTTTGAGCGGTTGAAGCAATCAATGACTTTTCCCTCTACTTCTGTTAGTGTCACTTATAAGGTGAAAAAAGTTCCGTTGTGAAAACTCTTAATTTTTGAAGAGGTTACTAATAGCAGAATAGAATTATATGAGGTTACCTACAGCTACTTACTGTTCTTACAACTGTAAGCATTGTTACTTAACTCAAGGTAAATGCAATTTTATTATAGCTTAAGTATTGGATTGGCCAAAATGTTCATTTTAGTTTTTTCCGTACAATGTTTCTAGTAGTACTTAGCTGTCTTTAACTTCATTCAAAACAATTTTGTTAGATTGTACTGTGACAGCTGTAATATCAGCGAGCATTAAAAAAAAAAACTTCCCAAAATTCGTAAATTTTTGTGCAGCCATTTTAATACTAAAAATGGAAGAAAATATGCGCCATTTTTGGCATATTATGCTTTATTTCAACAATGGTAAAAATGAAACTGAAATGCAAAAAAAGATTTGTGCAGTGTATGGAGAAGGTACTGTGACTGATAGTGCATGGCAACAGCAGTTTGTGAAGTTTCTTGATATTACTGACATTCTGGCCAAATAAGTCTTATGCATTGGAAGATGTTTTGCAGCACCCCTGGCCTCTACTCACTGGAAGCCAATAGTGGAAGATAGCCACATACTCAAAACATCCAAATCAATAGCTTTTGGTGAAAATGAAAAATATATCTTTTACTTTACAGAAAAAAATTGAATGGACTTTTTGGCCAACCCAACAGAACTGTACACCTCAAACTTATATGATATAAGTAACCAGTGTTACCCCAATAAATTTTTTAAAAAAGCTAATGGAGTATGTTCAATTAGCTAAAGATAGTAGAATGTAATTGTTATCGGTAGGTAAAAACCAACTAGACATAGAGGTAGTAAATATGTATTCATGGGCCTGAGAGAATAAAGGGCAGAAAAACACTGGAGGTTACTTTGTCTTAATTCACCTTCCTCGTAAATGCATATTACACTAAGGCTCATAATAAAAAGCTTTTGTAATTCCCAGTTCCTCTAGAGGTGTATGAAGCATCTTATTCACAGGATTAATAGGGCTCTATAGCTTAATAGGTATAGTTCAAGGGATGGCTCCAGGACAATGGAAGCAAACTTTTCTAAAATATTAATGGAAGCCAATGTAATGCCCAAAATACTGTATTTCTCCCCGTCTATGTATGTGCAGTCTGCTTCAGGACATTTTAGAGGAAAACATGAATGTATACAGCTAGACCTGGTTTCTTTAGAGATCAAAGGGCATGGCCAAGACTAAGGTATAGTGAGAGGTACAAAATTTAAGCAGCCCCAAATTAATGTAAAAGAAATCCATGATGAATATAAAAATTCTACAAGACAGGATACAAACCTACACTTGCATGACATAACCTCAAGAGTGAACGCCTTCCTTAACTCACCCTATGCCTGGTCCACAGATGCTGTCATTAGGGGAAGTGAGTCAGTCACTAGTCCTGGTTCTAGCAAAAGCCTTGGGAACAGTTACCGAAACTCAGTTATAACAAGATTTGATGCCTGTGAGGAGTCTCATATTAGAGGCAATCGTGGCACATAGTTACCTGGAAGATAGGAAGTGACTTACAGGAGGATGAGATGGGACTGCAAGGTAGCAGTCACATGAATAACAATAGAAAATGTAAGTTCTTTCATCTAGAGGTCTGATAAAGAGTAACTAAAAAGCAGCCATGACCTGGCAGAGTTATAGCTGAAGTTCATAAGTAACTCAAAGAACACAAAGTAAAATAAATGATGACAGTAAACATTTTTAGAAATACCTACATGTAACACAAATTTGGCATTTAAAGGGTAAGCAGTCAGTGATTCTACATAAATGAGGCATTAAAATGCTTGATTGGCTTGTCACTTGATTTTTTAAAGCTTAGATGTTTGCTGGAAGTAGACAGCCAAAACTTTCCCCTTCGATTAGTCCCAAAGTCGTAAAAGCAGAGTCTACATTAACATTTAAAATGAAAATTTTCTATGGTCACTAATTAACATTTATTTCATGTTTTTGCTCCAGGCACTGTGCTAATAAGAACTTAATTTTTAAATTGTAAGTAAAACAGATACAGAAAATAAATTAATTGTTTTAAGGTAGGCATTATCCAGGCCAATAAATAAAACTTAATCAGCCACTCCACAAAACTCCCATGCTGCCTATCCAATTACAAACATTCTCCCTCTCACCCTTTCACAGTAATTACTTCCTGTGGTTTTCTTTTAAAATAAGAGTTTTGTCACCCAAATGTGCACCCCCCAGGCAGTTTTTTAAAGTTGTCTTAAATCTTTTTTTAAAGATGTCTTAAATCTTTTTTAGTGTATTGGTCCTTTCTCCACCCCTGTCATTTTCTTTCAGTTTTTCTTCGGAAGAATCTGGGTCCTTTGACCTGTTGAGTTTCCCATAGTCTGATTTTACTGAATATATACTTCTGGTGCATTTCAACATGTTCTTCTGTGTCTCCTGCAAATAGGCAGCTCAATGCAGGAGGCTTGATCAAACTCAGCATTAATTCCTTTGACACATATAGAAGTAATGTCTTACTGTCTTTGCAATCCTAGCAGCTATTGCTGTTTAACACCCGTCCATTAAGTAAGGACTGAAAGATTGTAATATTCTACCACTTCTTTTGGAATGGTTAGAATACTAATGTATAGAAACATTTTCTCTCATCTACTTGGTTACCTACTAATACAGTTCATGTAAGAAAGGGAGAATAAATGATCCTTTCATTCTATTTCCCAATTTTCAAGAAAATAAATAGTTTCTTATCCTTTTAAGGTGAACCAATTTTTAAAGTATCATTAGGAACTTTTAAAATTAACATATCTGATATGTTCTTGCAATTATCACTGTTGAGGCTCAAATCATTCCATCTTCTGGCCAGTGGAACCCTCTTCAAGATGGCTCCTGAGTCCTTCTGACATGACCCTAGTAGTCTTTGATAGCTTCCTTACTAACTGGCATGACAAGATGGTCAGGCTCACCTTAAACACTTCCTTCCCAGACCTCTGGACCTGGAATGAGCAATTTCTCCACAAACTGTTTGCTTTTTATTTTAAGTGAGAAATGTTATTTCAAGTCCACAAGCTGCATGCTAAGGATACTCACTGTAGGTTTCTTCAGTGAGCACAGCTAGGTAATATACAAATATATTTAAATATGAAATATCTGAAGCTCATATTGATACTTCCAATTCAAACTTGAGACCATAAGAGCTTTCACTTAGCCACTTTATTATATCTGTGTTACTTTTCTTCCATGCTGAGACTCCTGGTTTTAGGAACACAGGATAAAATTAGAATATCCAATACTCACTTATGTGTTTTAGTCAACATTACAGTTTTGGAATAATAATCTGAGTATCTAGATAAAAGAACTTGAAGTGTGATTATTGAGAGCATTAAAAAATGCATGGCACATGGTATCTCAATTCTCTCATTTTTAAAAATAGCTATGCTATACCCACATTGTCCAAACATAGGGACAATGCAATAGCATATTCTCAACCTCCCAGGCCTCATTTTGTCTTAATTCTACAGGTAAATACATATTTAATACTTACCATCAGGTCTTATGTTGATGTTTCTAATTATTTTAGTAGTCTAAAAGTCAATTCATTCTTTAATACACTATTGCCCATCCAATACAATTTCTTGTGATGGCTGAAATACTGTATTTTGCTGTGTATAATGGACATTTTTGACCAAATTTTTGAGGGAAAAATAATGTGCATTATGCATGGGTACAGTTACATACCATGGGTATAATAATCCCATGTATAATGTGCACAAAAATGTGCACGTGCGTTATACGTGGCAAAATACGGTATTCTGAGTTGGTTTTTTAAAAAGATTTTATTTATTTATTTTTAGAGAGAGGGGAAGGGAGGGAGAAAGGGAAACATCACTGTGTGGTTGCCTCTTGTGCGCTCACCTACTGGGGACCTGGCCCGCAACCCAGGCCTGTGCCCTGACTGGAAATCGAATGAACCACTGACCCTTTGGTTCGCAGGTCGGCACTCTATCCACTGCGCCACACCAGCCAGGGCTATCAGTGCTTTCTAATACTGCAGCCACCAGCCACAAGTGAATTTGAGCACCTGGCATGTCTTTAGTGTGACTGAGCAACTGAAGGTTTATTTTGTTTAGTTATAATTACTGTCAATTTAAATTGTCACATGTCACTAGTTATTACCTTGCTTGACAGCATGGCTTTAATAGATTCTTCAGGAAGAGCTCACGTGAATAATACACTCTAAATTCTTATATATTGGTCCATTAGGCTTGAAAATGTTTGGCTGCATATAAAATCATAGGTTCAAACATTCTTTCATTATCTTAAATGTTACTACATTTTCTTCTATCATGAAGCATTGCTGTAAAAGTTTCATGGTTATTTTCTTTTATACTGCAGAGTCTCTTTTACATAGGTAATCAAAAGACTTTCTACTTATTTAAAGTCCAGTCATTTTTCTAGAATACCTTGGTTTTGGTTGTTTTAGGTCAAGTCTCATGTATGCAAACTTGTAAATATTTCAGTAGGTAGTTTTAAAGCTTTCCCCCGCCTCAGAAATTCTGAATTATAGTTTTTAGTATTTATTCTTTTTCCTTACTTTGGTTTTCTTCTTCAGGAACTTCTGTCAGTGTTCAATCTCCTTTACCTAACTAACTTCAGTTTGTCATTTTTGTATCTCTATCTTTGTTTTCTTCACTTTAGATCCCCCTCTTTCTTAACATCTTTCTCTTAAAGCATTTTCTGCTGTATATAATACAGTTGGTCATGTTCTTTAGTCTTCACTGAAATGACTTTCATCCATTTCTAATGCTTTCTTGAGTTCTATCACCTCATCTGTACTTTTCTGATTCTGATTTATTCTTTTCTTTATAAAAAAGTCTCAAATTTATTTCAATCTTTCATTTTTAAATTAAAGCTTAGACAATTTATATAATTTAAAATTCATTACCAGAGATGAAGAAAATATTAATAAGCTATTAAATACTGACAAGGAGTACAATTATTGGACCATGTATTAATAAAAGCCTCCAGTTATACTTAACTAAAGGAAATACTCTTTAGCTTTTTTATTTCTAATGACAACACATTCTCACTTTGACACACTTTATCTTTTTCAACCAATTACTACTATGACAAACAGAATTTTTCCAAATGTTAAGCCTTCTCTACCACTTTGAAATATGACTTACTCTTTTTTTGCCTTACTCTTTAAGAGTTTCTTAAAAGAAATTTGAAATTTTAATTTTCACTGTGAACTAGTTTCATAAAAAAATATAGGACTTCTCTACCATGAGTTAAAACAAATGGAATAAAAAGTAAATGTGGTATCTACATAATCAACAAATTATAAGACATTTTAACTAACTTCACATTTCTGCTTAGCACAAGCAAGAATAAATTGGCCCCAAAATACTACAAGGTCTGGTATTTTTATTGCAAGCTTTAAACCATAGTGTTACTCTATTCAACAAGTCATCTCTAATTAAGTGGTAGTCTTCATGAGTACAAAAACTGTTATATCCAGTAGGTGGTATTGTATACAATCAAGATAATAAGATAATTTTTTATAAAATTATATTTTAAAAAGGCAGAACATCTGATAATTATCAAAATCTCAAAGGCTAAAATGAGAAAAATTGCAGAAAATCGAAGTACTCACTACTAATATTTTGCTTTGAGAAAGCCAGAAGTGATCCTAAGAAATAAGCAATAATGATAAACTATGCAATTAATATACTCGATCTCTTTTAAGCCAAAGCACACTTTTCACCTCAGGACAATTCTCATTTTTACATTAGTTTCCTTCAGAACAGGACCCCATTTTGAGCCAGTATTTGAAGAGTTTGTAATCTAAAGTCATTTTACCCCCTTACAGGATGATTACATTTCAGGACATAAGCTGCAAAATGGCAAATGACTAAGTCAATTATAAAGATTTTTTTTAAAACTGTCCAGACTTCTATACTGAAGCCTAAAAGTTGCTATAGTAGAGGTCAGAACTAACATGAATTGCCCATATGCTCAGGTGTCATTTACTAGTCATAAATCCAGAAAAAGAAACTTCAGAGGGTCCCTCCAAAGCTGCCTAATTTCCCAAATAAGCTTTCTATGGTGGCAGAGCCTATTCATTTCTTCAATCCTTTTTTAGTTTTTTAGCTTTTGCAGTATTTTCTTGACATTTTTGTTTTTTCTTTTGCTCCTTTTTCCCTGGTCTCAATCTTCTTGGCCAGTTTTCCAGGACAGTACAGCACTTGCCAGAAACAATGGAGTAAGGGCCAAAATAACTGTTGTAAGGAAGCCATATGGGTCCTTTGCAGCCCATTCCACAACATACTCAGCCCAAGCCTTTATAGCAAAATCTCTGTAGTGGTCTTAGGAAAGGGAGGCTTAGAGTTGTGATCTCTAACTTTGTCCTGAGAGCCAATTACAATTTCAGATGGATGACCCTTGGTTGATTGTCTTCTTTAGCTCTACTACACACTTTTGAGAGGTTTGTGTTATATATGCCAATGCCATTGACCTCAGCGAGTGCAGACCCTGTGGGACTCGGAGTGGCTGTCCCAGGGAACACGGGGTAGGCCCTGCCACACCTCGTGCCTCCGGTGCTGTGGCCACCTCTGCTGGGCATGAGGGCAAAACCTCACCGGAGCAGCTCACCATCTTCCTGTGCATCATGCGCAGGACCTTGGGCTCGGACCCCAACCTGCCACTCACCCTGACTTGTTATTCTTTAATGTCTTAATTTATTAATGTCTTTAGCTCATTCTGAAGTAAGTTGTTAGTTTGTTTAGATCTTTTTATTTTTTTAAGATTTTATTTATTTTTAGAGAGAGGGGAAGGGAGGGAGAGAAACATCAGTCAGTTGCCTCTCATATGTGCCCCGACCAGGGACCCAACCTGCAAAGCAAGCATGTATCCTGACTGGGAATCGAACCAGTAACCTTTCACTTTGCAGGATGACACCCATCCAACTGAGTCACACCAGTAAGGAATGTTTATTTCTTTTTAGTGAGCATATTTCTGACATGGTTTTACTGTCTATAAGGATGTTATTTTCTTAAAGCATCTCTTTGTAAAGGATTTGATCGTAGTGCTTTTCATACATTCATTTTTATGTGAAATTATTTTTTGTGAAATTTAGAATGGCGTGGAGTATACAATAGCTTTTCTAACATCATAGGCCTCTCTTTGTTGTTGTTTTTTATGTAGCATTAAAAAAATATAACTGGTTTCTAGGATTCTATGGCTCTGTTCTCCTAGACTTTAGTCTGGACCTGTTCTTTTCCCTAGCCTGATCATTTTTTATTTCACTCCCAGCAGTTTCTGCCCAGTAAAGAATGCTATCCTAAAAGGTTTACCTGGCAGGTCAGTTGTGAAAGTTCTTAGGGTCAAACTGCTCCAAGCATGTACCCAAAGCACTCACCTAGTATTGGACAGGTCAAATCCCTTCCCAGTCTTAGCTGCTCCTTCCTTCCAAATTGGCATGCAGATCGTGCGACTGATGGTTTGTCCTTACCTGCTTACATTTTGTGGTTCATGGGGATGCCTCATCACCTAGTTTTGTCCTAAGTGTTGTTCTGGGTTTTGATTTTGGTTTTGCCATTTCCATTTTTATTTGAAGACTCGGATTGAAAAGCTATGCTCTTGTTGCCAAAAGCTATACTATAGTTGCCGCAACCTTTCCAGAGTTCTGAGAATTTTAAATTATATTATCCAATTGGAATTCCACAACCACTTCATAAATTGGTACTATCAGTATCCATTAGCTCCCAGATAAAGGTTCAATAACCTGTCCAAAATTACATAGCTAGTTACGTTGTAAAACCAAGATTCTAACCTTGATCTCTTAAATTCTAGCACCTATATTTTTTATCACATTTGTGGGAAAATAATTCATTATATATAGAAATGTATTTTATAGATGACTTGTCAGGAGTTAATTCTGAAGTGTGAAAAGTATCTTAATTCCTGTGTAATAAAACTTAACTCATAGTTAGAGAAAGTAATACAGTCCTTTAAATTTTCAGTGAGTAAGTGAAATAAGCTAGTCAGAGAAAGATTTCACGCGTGTGGGAATCTAATGAACAAAATAAAGAAGTAAAACAGAGACAGACTCATAGAGAGCAGACTGATGGCTTTGGAGGTGGGGGGTTAAGTGTCTAGGGGGTGGAAGGGTTAAGCGAAATAGTAAACAAATGGAGAAAGAACTCATGGACAAGGATAACAGTGTGGTGACTGCTGGGGTGGAGTAGAGAGAGGTAGAGAAGGGTGCAGGGGGATAAATAATGATGGATGGAGACCTGACTTGAGGTGGTGAACACATAATACAGTGTACGGATGATGTGCTATGGAATTATGCACCTGAAACCTGTATAATTTTGTTAACCAATGTCATCCCAATAAATTCAATAAAAAAGCAAAATAAACAATTTTCAGAGGGGTAGCAAAACGAGAGCTACAAAATCACCTCAAAGCCAAATCTGTTACCAAAAAAAGCTGAAACCCTGGCTCTCTCAAATCTCATAGATTTCTTAATTATAGGAGATATTTTACTAGGTAGGTTAAACAAATGTAATCCTGGAAATTAAAGTATAATCCTATCTAATCACTAGAATTGTTGTATGTGCATGTTCATGAACAGAAGAAGAAGCTTCTAAAGTAGGGAACCACTAATAACCTACCTGGCCTGCCTTGTGTAGGTGAAATACAAATAGCGGCTGTATAGAATTCTGTGAGGAGACTAAAGTGGTACTACGAGCTTGATTAGCTGCTGCACAGTTAAATAAGACTGGAGCTAGAACATTACTGGCACAGAAATTGCAGTAATTCTGCAATTGCTGCAGAATTTACCATCGCCTATAGATGTGGAAGAAAGTTTAGAATTCTAAGATTGGTTTCTCAAACAATATTAGTCCCTTATCCAACCCTAAATTTCAGGAAATAGTATTTTGATAACTGAAACATAGAGAAGTCAATCTTTACATAAACCCTGTATAGGTAGATTATTTCTTTTAGAAGACTCCAAATTACTTTGAGAGCTTTAGTTTTTCAATTATTTTTCTGAAAAGATAATATATTACTATGATTCAAAAATCAAGTATAAATTTGTCTAACAATGAGCCCCTATCTGCTATCTGCCTTATTCCCCTCTGCCCAAGCAGGTAACCTCTATGTTTCCTGCATATTATGCAGAGATTTATACATATTCTTTTAAAAAAGAAAGGGTTCTTTGATTGTTTAAAACTTTTTGAGACTATAAATTCTGTCTCTGATTAGGCCACAGCACCCAATACACGGCTGTGCACAGAGAGGTAGGTGTTCAGTAAGTGGTAACAGACTCTTCTTCCTGATTATACTGTCCTCACTGCAGTCTCCATTTCCTTACCACCCAATGAAGTGTGGCTACTACTTGCTCTGGTCCTTAGAAACTGTATTTAAAGTCACCAGTGATCCCCATGGCATAAAATCCTAGTAGACTCTTGTTAGTCCTTATGTTGCTTGACCTCTTGGGAACAATCGACACTTAGGTCAAGTGACTGCCTCTTGAAGCAGTCTCTTCCTGGGCTTTCCAAAATACATTCTCCTGCTATTCTCCCATCCTTGGCTGTTCTTTTTATACCCACATTCTAAAATTTGGTGACCCACAAGTGCTGTTGTAGGTATTTTTCTCAATGTCTTCCTCTTCCCAGGATGATGTTATTCACGTTTATGGTTTTAAGCTACATTTTTGATGCCGACTCCCCATGCTATAGGAGAGTTTTAGCTTTGTGACATTGACAGGTGATTTATGTTAACTCACTCATTACATGAGAGGTTCAGAGTAGACTGACTGTGAGTAGTCTAATGCCTGCACATAGAACAGTGTCTGAAACACAGTAGATGCTCAATTGGTTTGACGACTGAATTTACCAATCACTGTGCAAGGCCCCACGAGGTGTAACAATACTTAAGACAGGAATATAAGCAGCTTCTTTGAAGTATGAGTGAAGATAAAACAAAAAAATAATCATTTTCCTCTGTTGAGACAATTGCAACTGACCATTCAATAACACTATAAAGATTATCTCCTGAGGGCAGTTGTATGAGGTAACTGTCCTGAGGAGACATAGAACATGGTCTGTCCTGAGGAGACTTTCGTGAATACAGAAATATAATTAAGGGGAAATCGAGAAATGAAACAACACATCAATAAAACATCTGCTGTTTTGAAAACTCCTAAAATTAATAAAGATGATTTATTCTGTTGGAAGTGACTACTGAGATAATGTTCTAAAAGGTACCAACTCTAGTACTTGATTTAGGTGACTATATTTCCTATTTATATCCAACTCTAGTCCCAATGCAGATACTTAAATATAACAGGGGATTGTAATTTGAACACTTTCTCAGTGGCCTTTCTTGCTTTAAAAGCTTCAAAATCAGTAAGACCAACAACAGTTTTGCTAAAAGAAAGCATTGCATCTAAAGATGTATCTTGGGACAAAGGTGGATAATTGGTTGTTCAGCTCATCCTATGTAAGAGGAACGTTGTATAATGGAAACACCACTCCCTCTGGTTCAAGACCTTGTCTGTAAAAAATTGAAAATGATTTTAACAGGCTCAGAGTTATGCATGAGACTGTTGTGACAGCAAAACAAATAACCAAACAAAAAACTAGCAGCAAAAATTGGTAATAATGATATGAACACAGAGAGAATCAGGGGAAGTAATCATAGAAACAAGGGGAAACTCACTGTGACAAATATGAGCCTGATTTAATATGAACTTAAGATCACATGTTTCTAAAACTTTAGCCCTGAATGCCCAGTGTAAATGCTGAACAATTCTAAAGAAGGATTCAGGTTGTAGAGGGAATCAAGGCCGATACCAAAGATGAAATGAAATGTTATCTGCCCTGCTGCAGGTGTTGAGACTCTATCTGCTTCTCTCCCACCTCTGTAGGCCGCTTCGTGCCAAATCTATACCACGCCTTCTGAGACCCTTCCCAACATAAAAGGAGTGCGGGGTTATTGTTCTGGGCTCAGAATTTGGAGTTTGTCTCCTCTGGGCCCGTGCACATAAATAAAGATCGTGCTCCTAACCCCTTGGTGTCTGGTCGTTTCATTTTTCCGTAACAAGATGAGAAATGGGCATGGAAATAAGAAGTAGGAATAAATGTTCATGGTTTCTTAGAAGGCTCTGTACCTGGAAATCTTTAAGTCCTGCGTTTGTCAGAATGCCATGAGAAAATTACTTAGAAACTTGTTATGGATTTCATGGCTGGGGGGCGGGATTGGGACTCAACATGAAAAGACTGAAAGCTTCTGGGATGTATGATACAGTAAGTTAAGAACAAAAAGAACATGTGATTAGTGAAATTAAAGGGTCTATTTTGTCATGTCTGATGATGAGATTTTTACATGCTTTTTCAGTTGGGAAACTATTTCAAAAAATGGTGTAAAAAGCATGCGATATGAGAACAGTAATTGAAGAAAGAGGGGACAAACTATTTCTCTAGAAGAGACAAAGGAAGTGAAGGAAGTGAAGGGGACAGAATTACATATCAGTTTCTTCACCTTCCTAATATGTACTGCCTAAACAGTAAAAACAAAAATTTAGTACATGAAGCTACCAAAGTTAAGATTAATCATAGTTGGGGAATACAGAGTAGTTATTCACGTTCTTCACAAATATTAGTTCTCCTCCTGGGTACATTGTAGGTTGCTCTTCCTGGTCTCATCTAAGGTTAAGTATGGCCATGAGACTTGTTTGGTCAATGAAATACGAGCAGACACATTAAGAGCCAGCATTCAATTTTCCTATCTTGAGCCCTGCGCCAAGGTCATTGTGAAAACTCAATTCCATCAGCCTCAATTCCTGAGTGAATATGATGAACAAAGGCCTGCACTGGACATGTAACCTTAAGTAAGGACAACTGTCCTGTGTTAAGTTGCTGAAATTTTGGGGAGTTGTTACTACAGCCTAACCTAGTCTGATTAAAACAGTAACTGGTAACTAGAAGTAGGGTGTTGCTGTAAGAAAAACCTAACTTGGGATGGAGATTACGAATTTGTAGCTCCTAATGGAAGAGGAAACTACTTCTACCCAAAACTGTAGAAGATAAAATTGACAGATACTTTGAACAACAAAGAGCAGTTAAAACTCGGCCTCGAAGCAAGAACTGCATCATTGTTAAAATCTGATTCTATTAAGATATGTCAAGGCAAGAGTGCAACTAACGATATAGAACACCCAGTGAATACTTGCACTTAGACAAAGTGGCTCATGGAAAAGCATCCAAAGGTATGGGCTCTTCCATCAATGCCTGATAAACTCATGGTACTTGCAATCAAGTAGAGAAACAGCAATAAGAAAGCAAAGCATTATAGCAAATCTAAGTAGTGTATCTACTATTAAAAAGAATTGTCAGTAGGCATATTGGCACATTAAATTAATGAAAATCAAACAGAGAAGCTGCATAATAAATTAATCACACAGCCAGACGAATCATGAGCAGAACTAAAACCATCCAACTAAGATAAAGTGACCCTTGGATTCCCCAATTTCCTATGAGTAAAAAGCAGGCTGAGAAAGTTGCTCAGCTGCCAAAAAGGATTATTTTCCAAAGCCTACGCCTATTTCAAACATGGCCAAGGAAGGAAGGTACTTGGAATAACCAAGAGCCCCAGAAAACAATGAACCAGGCCCCTTCAGGGAACAGTCCCCAGATTGGAGGCCCTCATAATGCCTATCAGTGATGTCAGTATTGCCACAGGCAAGTACTGTTTCTCCCATTTTTACTGAGTGGGGATTTTTACTGCAATTTTTTTAGTCCCTGCTCTACCACTCCAAATTGGGTTTGTAGGGAGTAAATTAACTTTGCATCTTTGGTTTTAGGCTTCCAGATCAGGAAGAGCCACATCTGGACCCAACAGAGAGAATACGACACATTTCCCAGAAACTTTGGGCACCGAGTTTAATTACACTGAATGGAATTTTCAGGTTGCCTCCTCTGATAGGGAAGCAAGTATTTTTGTCTGTGGTAGGGATTTTGAAGTGAATGCTGTAGTACTTAAGTGCTGTTAAAATATTTCCAACTTTTTGACTTCCAGGCACAGAGAAATTATATTCTTCAGTGGGATATGCTCTGGCCAGTGGAAAAGAAAAAGGGAAAAGAAATTGACACAAGTCATCTCAGGTGGAAGATGTACAAGCCAGTGCACCATTCACTTTCTCTCCTGCCTTGGCAATCATGGATGGAGCTTCCATAAGCCTGAGTCCCTGAGCAAAGAACTCCTGTAGACATCCCTGGACATGGAGCGTAAACAAGGAGCAAAGTTTTCATATATCAAGTAACTGAGATTTATGGCCCATTCTTACTGATATTAAAGTCATCATAAAATACTCCAAAAAAATCTTCACTTCCAATGTCTGAACTTCCTTATGTATCAACACATACTAGGAATACCTTGAAACAGATTAGCTTCAGAAAGGTAGAGTGATCTTGGATGAGTTACTTAATCTCTGGGTCTCAATTTCTTCATCCACAAAATGGGAATGGCACCCTGATTACCTCATAGGTTTGTTCTGATTTAAATACATTTATATGTATTCTTAGATCAGTGCCCTAGTATGCAGTGGGAGCTGTAAGTGCTTGCTGTTATCATTAAATACCTACCAAATTTACTGTAGATTCAGTTGTGCTATAAACACCTGAAGTTTCAGAGTCTGGTTCTAGAGGATATTGCCACAGTAAAGTAAAAAGTAAGCATTGTTTTATAGTTTGAAATTTTATAAACAATGATAAATGTCATAGATTCTATGTAAATCTCACTGACCTGAAGGATAAATATATTCTTCATGATATTCCCCTAGGAAAAAGACAGAAATATGCTTATGGTAGAGCTTTTTAGCTCATCGCAGCCAGATGGCGAGCACTTGCTCTGCTCTCAAGTTGTACGGATATGTGTGTGTGTGTGTGTGTGTGTGTGTGTGTGTGTGTGTATGTGTGTTCAAAACTAAAATGCGTACACTTTGCAGTAAGTGATTGGGACTTTCACACTAGTCAAAAGATACTGAAGCCACAGATTGGCTGTAATCAGTACACATTTCTCCTCTGAAAATTTCCTTAATTCTTAAAGTTCAGACAGAGGCAAAAAATCCAGCTGTGTCCAATTTTCCAGTCAGGCAGTAGACTATGGTGATTAAGTTTACTGGCTCTGGAGTTAGGGTTAGATTTGAATCCTGATTAATTACATCATTCTTTGTGCCTCACTTTCTTCACTATGAAACAGGAATAACAGTACCTAGGAGAATGAGAAGAATACAGCATGATGCTTAACACATAGTAAATGGTGACTTTAATCTGACTATAACCCATAGTTTGCTTAGGTAGACATTAAAAGGATATCTCATGACTCATTTGTTTTTCAGCCTGTCAGATAAATAATGCATTTAAAATTGGCTCAGTATACTGCAGTACTTTGCTTTAAGACTGCTATACTACTGCAATACAGAGAAAATCAGTCTTCAACTGCAGTTTTTCACCAAATAAAACACACAGGTCAAAACTGGACTTGATTATCAAACACGCTGCTTATCAAACACACATACATTAACTCCTCCAGACAGAAGGATTTAAGGTGAGAAACAAAGATTCGGTTACTCTGAAACTGCCACTACAGGTGAGTATTACAACTGAAGAGGTCTACTGTGCTAAATGGAAATGACAAAAGGGTCATGATGAGTAAAAGAGCAGAGCATACACACCCTTAATCACATGCATGCCCGTGCACACACACCATCTAAGATTATCGTGCTAGATTTCTCAGTGCTAGATTTTTTTCCTAGAAATGTCCGTTTTCTTCCACATAAGCAGCAACAAGTAGAACATCACAAGAAAATAAGGAATGTGGCCAATAAGTTGAACCATTCAGACTGCCTCACATCTCCTTAATACACCCAAGTCCTCCAGAACTGCTGAAGTAGTCATATATGATTTTGTAGTAAAATGGTAAAATTAAGGACACTCTGTGGTAAGAGGCACTATAACAACTGTTGAGTGCATATATATATATATATATATATATATATATATATATATATATATGCGCTTTAGAGTCATACAAACCCAAATTCAAACCTGATCTCTGCCAGTCACAAAGGACCACATATTACATGATTCCATTTACATAAAATGGTCAGAATAAGCAAGTCCATTAAGAGAGAAAAACTGATGGATGCATAGGGCTGAGGAAAGGGGAAGGGAAATGAGGAGTGGCTGCTAATGGGTACCGGATTTCTTTTGGGCATGATAAAAATGTTCTGTAATTAATTGTGGTGATGGTTATATAACTCTGTGAATAAACTAAAAAACACTGAGTTGTACACTTTAAATAGGTGAGCTGTACAGTATGTACATTACATCTAAATAAAGCTGTTATATGCCCTGGCTGGTGTGGCGCAGTGGATTGAGTCCTGGCCTGCGAACCAAAGGGTCAACGGTTAGATCCCCAGTCAGGGCATATGCCTGGATGGTAGGCCTGCTCCCCAATCACACATTGATGTTTCTCTCTCTCTTTCTCCATCCCTTCCACTCTCTCTAAAAATAAATAAATAAAATCTTCAATAAATAAATAAAGCTGTTATAAAAAAATTAAATCTGCAACTTACCAAGTATGACTTTGGCCATGTCATTTACCCTTCAAACCTCAATTTTTTTTCATATATAAAATAAGGATACCACATTCTTCAGAGGGATAAAGTTTAAGTATTGTATTAAACTATAAATATAATTACTTAGTACATAGGATTCAATGAATAGTAATTGGGGGGGAGGAACCCAAAAACAGAATTTATTTATTAAAAAATTGTGTATTTATTCTTACATGTTTAAATGTCAGCCACCTTAAAAGTATTTTCCATTTGATGCAATACACCTATCGAGGCTTTTTTTCCACTGCTCAAAACAGTTTTTGAATTCATCAATTTTGGTGCCTTTCAGGGCTCTGCAGTTTTTTGTTTCACCTCTTCCACATCAGCAAAATGTTTCCCTTTGAGGACTTTTTTTTTTTATGCAGGAAAACAAAAAAAGTCACTGGCAGTGGGATCGAGTGAAGAGACGGTTGGGGCATGGGGGTCATGCCATTTTTGGTCAAAAGCTGCTGAACACTCAGCTCGGTGTGGGCAGGAGCACTCACAGATCACCTATCATGAAATGGGCAAATGTGCTGAGTCTTCAAAAAAAATTCACTGAAGCTGAACACAGCCTCTCACAATGGCGTCAAAAGGCACACTGATACAGAGGGGTTCCTAGAACACTCACCTAGTGGGAGAAGCCTGTAATATAAGGGGCCCGCCATCAGAAGGTAATTCTAAGTTTTCTGGGCCTCCCCTTGTATATTAAATTGTAAATACAATTACCAAATACATAGAATTCAATTAATAGTAATATTTATAGGATAAGTAGACTTCTTTGGGCAATGAAGTTACTTCATAGTCTTGGAAAGTAAGTCACATGAAAAACCTAAAGTAGTTACTAGAAATAGTGAGGACAACATGAATAATACTTTATTAATAAGGAACAGATGTTTTTCATACTGAAATCTCAGTAAATCAACTCACCATAAACCTATGCAAAAAGCTGAAAATAGGTTATAACAATGTAGAGGGCCTACAGAAATACCAAGACATCTTCAAAAACCTAGCAAGCTGTGAGACAAGTACTGGTAACTCTTTCAAAACAAGCTACCAAAACAGAATGAGACCCCCCTCCAAACTAAAACTGCATGTCTACTTCACAGCCTTGATATTCTAATACAACAAGAACCATCTTTAAAAAAAAATTTAACTGTAATTGACTCACCATTGTCAATCTGGCCATCACCGTCCTCTGAACTCAAAGTCTGTTTGTCTGAGTTATGTCCTCGCCTTGCAACACAGTATGTCGAAGTAGGAGGGACCATTGTAGAAGACCTTCCATTATTCTGTACCAAAGAGACACACACACACACACACATATAGTTTTCCCTCTATAATCAGAAAGTGTGTGTATATATGAGGTCTGCCTGCAAAAAGTCCAGCCATTCTTAATAAAAGAATGCTTTGTGCAACACTGCGCAACGTGGCAGCCAAGGAGAGTGGCCTGAAATGTGCATGTGTGAACAAAAATGACTTTACTGTCTAGTCAGTGAGGGTGGTAGACGCCACTGCATGAGCCTGTGTACTGTGTGGTCATCACATTCAAATTGACAGCAGGTAGAGCAATGAATCTGCATCAAACTTTGCATTAAGCTTGAACATTCCTCTACAGAAACTATTCAGAGGATTCAGAAGGCCACAGCTATGAGCAATAAGTGACTGGCAGCTCAGCTTCATCACAACATGCCCGCTCATTTATCACGTCTCATGCA
Source organism: Mormoops blainvillei (assembly GCA_004026545.1). Taxonomy (NCBI): domain Eukaryota; kingdom Metazoa; phylum Chordata; class Mammalia; order Chiroptera; family Mormoopidae; genus Mormoops; species Mormoops blainvillei. The sequence continues at coordinate 109,026 of PVJD01004404.1, forward strand.
GAGATTTTTTGTGAAACATCAAATCACCCAGGTGCCTCAGCCCCCAATACAGCCCAGATTTGGCGTCCTGTGAATTCTGGCTTTTCCCAAAACTAAAATCACTTTTGAAAGGGAAGAGATTTCAGACTGTCGATGAGATTCAGGAAAATACGATGGGGCAGATAATGGCGACTGGGAGAACCGTGTGAGGTCCCAAGGTGCCGACTTGGAAGGGGGCTGAGGCGTCTTTGCCTTATGTACCATGTCGCTTGTATCTTCTTTAAGAAATGTCTCTATTTTTTCATAGTATGTGGCTGGATACTTTCCAGATGACTTCATTTATTCACACATATTATTTTCATTTGCTTTAGAATTTAAAATGTGGGGCAATAATGACCAAGAAAACAGAAAATACATGCCCATACTACTAAATAGGCAAGATTATTTGCCCACCTCTACCTCCTTCTCTAAACACGACTAAAACAAAGTTTTCTCCTATCTTTACAAGTGCTAAGATGAAGTCATGTTTTTCAGGAAGGGCTTTTATTTGGTCATTTGCAGGATAAGCTAAAATTTATCCACATTGCCTTTATTTAAAGACAGCGAAAAGTAAACAGCTTTTTGAATATATTTTTTAACTACTTACGGGTAAAGTTGGATAAGCAGTCTCATTCCCTTCTTCAATTTCATAAAAAGTAATGGTTTCTTCCAAGCCCTGGGGCATCTGTCCATTTTCTGGGGCAAAGCTATATTGGCACTCCTTATTCACACACTGCATCTGGCGGTGACTACGTCTAAAGGAACTTAAGTATTATGGAGAATGAAATGGGGAAAATTATAAAATATGGTAATAATGTTTCCAATTTCTAAGTAACAGTTCAAACATCTGAATGTTGACACTTAAAAAATTTAGTCCATACATTTGATGCTCAGCAATGACTCCAGACTTACCTATTTCCTCTGAGTTTTGACACTTAAAATGCACTTACCGAGATCTATAGGAGAAGTTATCATAGCTCTGGCAGCACTTTTTCCCTAGGCCAGGGTAAAAACCAACTTTAGGGTCTGCCATGTTGGATCTGTTAATAGAGCGAGATGACTCCCTAAAAATAAGGGGAAAGGAAAACAGAATTCTTTATTCACTAGTGTTTGAGTAGTCAGTCTTTGTAGTTAAATAGAATTAACACATCTTTCTAAAACATAAACATACAAGAGCTTTGCTCTCCTTACTACTGGCATTAGGCCTATCCATTACTAATGGATACAGGGCCATATACATGACACTCATATCCTGATGGCATTTTATCTTCCAGCATCTCTCTAACTGTCCTATACTTCCCTAGACTGTGAGAATATGAATCTTCCAATAAATGCTTTTGACAAGAATTTAAGTATACGTAAGTTTTATCCTCTATGCTCTCTGTAGGCAGAAATTAATAAGGAATCTAAAAGATTAAGATATTTCTAAATTCTAAAGTAATTCTGTCCAGGAATTATTTCTAATATCTAAACAGAGATGTGCATTATTTTGAAAGTCAGTTAACCCTTACCTGGGCATCCCATATCCCCGACCGCGTCTCTGAGATGAATGTTGAGGATGAAAATGCTCATCAGTCATAGCATTTCTAGCTGTCTGTGAGTATTGCATTGCAGGGGCATGCCCGTAATGTGTAATACTATGCGGAAGCCTGGGCGGAGGCAGGGTGTCTCCCCTGCTGTAAGCCATAGACATATAAATTTCTTTCCCTTTAACTTTCCTGAACATCTTCTTCTGTTGCTTCACGTCCGTCTCAGGCGTTACTTTCAGGCAAACAAAGAAATAGCAAATAAGCTTCATAACCAAAAGCAAAAGATCCAGTGTCTCCCCGCCACATCCACAAATGCCAAAAGCTCTCAAATTTTTTCTTAGGAACAACAAAACAATACAGGGAGGGAATTTACGTATTTTTTAAGGATTATACTTGATCTTCCGTTTGGAAGCACAAAACCAGCAGTTAATTTCTGTATCAATGGACATCTCAGTACTACATTTAGGATAGGCAGCTTTGGTCATTAAAATGAAGAGTTAGTTAATGCCTATTAATATTTCTGGCTACTTCTGTGAGGTGTTTTCCTAGTTCTCTGAGAAATCATTTCCCTTCAAGTTTTAGAATCTAAAATCTACACCAGCTTAAGTGTACACAAAGTACCTTAGAACAGTGGTTTTCAGTCAGGGATGCTTTTGCCCCTCCCTTGCCTTGGGGAATATGTGGCAATGTCTGGAGTATTTTTGGTTGTCAAAACTGGGGGAGGTATACCACTGGCATCTAGTGGATAGAGGTCAGGGATGCTGCTAAGCATCCCACAATGCACAGGACAGCTCCCTGTAAAGTATTATCCATGCCAAAATGTCACTAGTGCCAAAGTTGAAAAACTCACCCCTATAAGACTTATTTATGCCTTTTTAAAAAATTATGATGTAGGGAAAAACAAGGGGAAATTTTAAAAAATCTTCGGTATACAAACCCATTTCTGGGTAACAGCCCCCGAACATTTTCTGGTAACCTCTTCCTTTCCGACTAGGCACAGCATTCCAGGCAGGAACAGGTGGCACTTGAGTAACTGGTTTTAAGTTAGCCAGTGGAACAACATGCCTTGAAGTTAAACATACCACCATGAAGCCATTGCAACACAGAATTAATTCTCATTTGATACACAAACCCCACCCCTTCTGCTTCTTTTTCAAGTGTATACTACTTAAAACTATTGATACTAGTTTCCCTGCTGAGGTCGATTTTTTTTTGAAGTTTAGAAAACCTAAGGCTGGTCTGTACAATTTCAGATACTTGTAGTACAAATCGTGTTCCAAAGGAAAGACTGTGGTTGACTAGTTTACAAATATTTGTTGCCTCTCCTTGGAGGAGAATTGTATTTTCCCAACCCACTGACTTCAGGCTCAGCTATGTAACCGAGGAGACACTTTAAAAGCCAGCACATGGTTTGCTATGGTATAATTTTTTTCTTTGCCGGTAGGAGAGCCTTGTTGGTCTGGATCTCCTTTGCTGACCCACTACGAACATACTAAATGAAGAAGTGACTTCACTGTTTTAAGTTGCTGAGATTTTTTTTTGTCATTAGGGCAGTATAACCTCATTTAATGGTTCTCAAAGTGTACTAACAGCATCAGTATCACCTGGAAACTTGTTACAAGTTCAAAGGCCCACCAGGCTTACTAAATTAAAAACTTTGGGGCGGAGCTCATCAATCTGTGCTTTAACATTCTCTTCAGACAATTCTGGAGCACGTTAAAAGTTTGAGAATGACCGGACTTGCTTGGTGCTGTGATATTGGCAGAGGCTCAGTTGGTAAACCAGCTTTCCAATTAGTATGATCAGTTTTTTAACAGAATTGTGTTGCACTTAGTATTTGTAGTAAGTTGACTAGTGCCTAGAATTTATAGTTTTCTACATACGTATGCAGTCATGTGTTGCTTAACAAAAGATGTACATTCTGAGAAATGCATCATTAGGCAATTTTGTCACTACATGAATATGACAGAGCGCACTTACACAAACCTAGATGGTATAGCCTATTGCCCCTAGGTTATGAGCCTATACCGCATATTACTATACTGAATACAACTGTAACACGATAGTATTTTTGTATCTAAACTTAGAAAAAGTACAGGAAAATATGGTGCACACCTCTATAAAGAACTTCATGAATGCAGCTTGCAGGACTGGAAGTTGCGCTGGGTGAGTCAGTGAGTGAATGTGAAGGCCAAGGGCACTACTGTAGACTTTATAAACACTGTCCCACAAGCCCCAGCCCTGCTTCCTTCCAACAGGGGCAGAAAGAGAGCAGCAAAGCTATCAGTGCTGCTCCATGAACACTCTGGGCCGGATGAGCGTGAACATGCAGCTCCATGTGGGCTGAATTAATTGGAAATTAACTGGAGGAGAGACTGGTTGGGGAGGGAGTGAAAGGTGGCCTGAGGATCAGCAGGAAGAAAAAACAAGATGGAGAGAGAAAGGAACAAAGGGATTGTCATGGCAATGTGGTTTTGGGCTATTGTGTGTTGGAGCGGTGGTCAGATTAAGGGACTCGGTGGTAGTCATGAAAAAGAGGGTGTTTAACATGGAGAGGGTGTAGACCTAGGGACTCAGCAGTCTGACTTTGGAAATTTGTTTTTGGTTCCATTGGCCCTATCTGGCACAAAGTGCTCTCTGTGCCACTGAATTGATGGAAGAAACGAAACTTATCTATGCTTTGCACTATTATGACCTGAACCTATTTTCAAAGTTCAGGGACAGGCTGGCTCCACGCTACCACAGACAGCTTTTACTGAAGTGTCAGTGGCACTGGATGCTTGTTAAGGTAACTCCCGTGGACTTGTGTCCTTCTCCAGAACTTAGGTCCTCAATGAACAATTTATAGCAATGTACTCTGTGATGACGCTAGACCTGGGAGGGCTGTGGCATCCTCTGAATATGTAGCGACAGGGGACAGGCTCCTCTGGGCTCAAACAAGTCATCAGCTGACTGATGCGGATGTAACCTGTGCACTCACAACTGAGGTACCGTGAGGGAGAGAGACTCTATTGCCATTCTCCACAGATGCTGCTCACATAGAGGAAAAAAAAAAATTCATCCTGAACTACACATCCATCCATCTCTATCAGAAAATTCAGCTCTATTATAATCTTATGGGACCACTGTCATAGACTGAAATGTCATTATGCAGCACATGACTGTACTAAGAATTCATACTTTAGCACACACTCTCACAATTCAAGATAAGTCATCTTAAGCTAGTATCAGATGTAACTTTGGTTCTCTTGCTAGCATCCTGGTAATTCTCAACTTAATATTACAAAATGGCATCAGGAGCCAAAGATTTTAGTAATTCAACACATTATTCTATTCTTACTTTTCTGCCAATTCTTCAATGAAGACTGTTACTGAATTGTTCTCATTTCCAACTTCCTGAATATGAGCATTGTAATATTTTCCATCTGATTCCAAGCGAACCTGAAAGAGGGGAAGGGACAGAATACAACTAGTCTCAAATTCACTGGCAGATCTGACTTCTGCGAAACAAAAACACCACATTTCCCCAAATGGAGTTCAGCATCTACTTATTAAAGCAGTTGATAGTCAACACTGCCAGTCCGGTCCAATGGAGGCAGTACGTGCTGAAAGAGTCTACCATCTATTCACAAAAGTTTGTAATTAAAATGTAACACAAACATTCAATATTTTTCTAGAATTCTGTAAATTAGTTTTGCTGAACTCTTATTAATGACTAAAACCACAATCTTAGAAAAATTACTGATTCTTTAAAAGAAGGAACTAACCTGACACTTGTCTCCCAAATAGTAGTATCTTCCAGCATACTCCATGTAATCAGTTTTTTGAAGTTCTATTAAAAGAAAATGAAGAATCAAGTTCAATTAAACTGTTTCCTTTCCTATTTTATATCATTTAATTTTCTAATTTACCTTTACCATAGTGTCTTTAAAATGCTACCTCCATTAAGTAAAAATCAGGGGAGGGGGTTCCTAAAGAGTCATTCTATCACTCCTGATGGGTTATTTCTGTGGTCAATTTAAGGAGACCTGCAAATATAGTTTTGTGCTACAAAACACAAATAAGTGGAAATTAGGAGGCTGTGACCTTAGAGTTGGTCAGACACCAATAAGGTAAAATTTGAAAATAATACACCTCAATAAAAAAGATGCATAGCTTTTTCAAAGCAGCCTATTATTTTTAACAACTTACTGTGTTCCACTAGGTTTTAACCTCATTCTATATTGTTAACTATACCTAGGTTCACATGGTCCAATGTGTTGAATATGAAACTTTGAAGGCTATCTCTAAGAACTTTAAGGCCTACTTTGACCAAACTACTCAACTCTGTCACAAATCTTTAGTTAGGGACACTGAAATTTGAATATCATGTAATTTTCATTTGAATTTCACATCATATACTGTTCTTTTCATTTTTTTTCTGCAGTCCGAAAATTTAAAGACTGTTTTTAGCTCACAGACCATACAAAAACAGGTGGCAGGTCAGACCTGGTACACAGGCCATAGGTTGCCAACACCTGACCTACTCATTTATTAATGAGGGCAGTCTTAACCCTTTAAATTTAAGATGAGTTTACTTCTAATTACTACAAGTTTCTGGTACCCTTAGTTATCTAAAGGCTGGCTCCACACAGCCTGCTAAGTTGAAATCTTTGATAAGCATCAGACTCTAAAAGATCCATCCCCAATTCTAAACCTATTTGTTTCCTCCTTTGGATTTAAATCATGTTACTGAGTAAGGCAAAAATGTAAGTACCTGGCTGTTTTTCATAATAGTACAATGAAAATGTCTCTTATTAGAAACAATCTGCAAAGTTATTCTTCTGGATCTTTCAGCATTCAAAAGTATCCTGCTGATATTTCATTACCTTTTCTGCTGTCCAACCAAACATCAAATTCTACATTACGATAGATTTCTGGATCCAGAGCTTTGAGCACCTTATAGGGGAAGAGCATCTTTGATGGATTTTCTGGAGACTAAAACAAAAATAATCATGCTACAAACTCACCATCTTTAGCTTAAGTCTTCCTTGTATGAAGAAGAAAGAATTAAGGTCTTTTTTTCCTTAAAAAAACTATACATATGCCTCCCTTTCCTTCTTTATTACAACAAGAAATAAACGCCACAAGAAATTTTACTGTGCATTTTAAAAATCAGGAGACTAAAGAAGCAATATGCAAATAATCTAAAAGGTTTTAGATGGCAGAAGGGAAATACTGTCCCAAGCAGCCAATAACTCAGGATATATATAACATATCAATCAATGCAACACAGACCAGGATTAAAGATTCAGTCAGAGCTATTTAACAAGTCTCCTCTTGATATGCACACAGAGGTGCAATTGTTTCTGCACCCTAAAATCACCTGGAAAAATCTGAAAACTTTATTTCATTTTTGGTTTAAATCTGTGAAAATTTCCAAAGGAATTACCTTTTCCTTCTGCTTTCCTAGAATCTCACCATATCCAATACTGTTCCCAAATTACCAGCACTTGGGGAATATACAGAGAATGTTATAATATAATAATATTTGCCTTATTTAGCTAGCCTCAAACTTTAGGTCTGCTTAATTTTAAGCCTATACAGGTGATAAAATTTCTCCTGTTTCTCCAACCAGGATTATTACCTATGTTCTTTGAGTAAATAAGGAAGGATAAGTATTACACTCTTTAATGACAAAAAAGAAACCTTGGTATTGTAAAACTGATTGCAAACTAATTATCTATTGGGTTTATAATATAACTTGAAAACAACAGCTTCTGAAATTCAAGTGTTCAGTTTGCTTTGAAAAAAATCTACAATTCCAAAAGAATAAAAATTCAGAGAACGTTAAGCATACATTTTACATTTTCAGATTAAGACTTCCATAAAGGAAAACATCAACTCCTCCCCCAGCCCATGCTACTAGAATTGACCATTTGACTTTTAATTAATTTAAGTTATAATGCTGGAAACCAAAATTATGAAGTCTTTGTCCTGGTAAATCTCAAACCTTTGCTTCTTCTGTTCCTCCATTGGACCCCTCTGGTATATTTTCAGCATTGCAGCAATCACCCCACTCTTCAGTCCTAATTGAAAAGATTTAGAACAAAGAGTTTTATATAAATGTACTAGCTAAGAAAATCTTAAATCTAACAACTATCCTACCACCTAGTGGTACTAAAGTAGGTCAGTTCTAAAAATGAGGTAAATACTTTTCTATTTGACATTTGCATTTATGCTTCCTTTGTATAAGAATGTGCTACGATATACTTAGCAGATTGCCTCCTATATTTCGTAACTCCTGGGGGGGACACATGCTTAAGATGGCCCCTATGATCCCCAGCCTCCTAGCATTAACACCCTTGTGTTTTTCCCTCTCTTTAAGTTTGCTTCTAACCAACAAAGAGGATGTATATCATTGTATTGCATAAGAATGTAGTGCTTGTCTTACTAGTCACTCACTCTTGTTTATTATAAGGAAGCAAGCAGCCACGTTCACCAACCCCATGTGACAAGGAGCTGAGGGTTACCTCTGAATGACAGACAGTAAAAAACTGAAATTTTCAATCCTATAGCTGCAAGGAAGTAAATGCTACCAAGAACCATGTGAGTGGGGAGGTGGACCCTTCCCCCAATCAAAGCTCTAGAAAAGAACCCAATCTTGGCCCATGCCATCAGTGCAGTCTTTTGAGATCCCAAGCAAAAGACTGAGCTAAACTGTGCCCAGATTCCTAATCCATATAAATTGAGATATGGGTGTTGTTTTAAGCTGCCAAGTTTGTGGTAATATTGTTATGAAGCAATAGATAATTAATATACCCTCTCTTCCTAATATTGTAGTTTTTGTATGCCTGAGTCCTTTAAAACAAATCAGAGAAGAATGAAGCAACTTATTTGGGAATGCAGGGTGCTATTCCCTGCATTCCCAAGGTAAAAAACAAAAAAACAAACAAACAAACAAACAAAAAACCTCTTCTACCACCAAAGGGAAAAAAAATTCAAAGCATTAACTATCCAAGAAATAGAACTGCAAGACAAAAATGAGACCTGACTGGCACCAAGCTTATCTGAATTTCCAGATAGAACTAGTAATCAGGAAAAAATATTTCAAATACGAAGTTTTTGACTAAAGCTGTTCAATTATAGCTGCTTCCTCAGAGGCCACAATCTATACTCCTAGTGAGTACAAAAGGCAGACCCTCAGCTCCTAAAACTTCCCTTAGCTCGAAAGAGACTTTTTGGTATTAGCTGGATGTGTGTGTCAAGTAAGCACTCTGAACCTCAATTACCACCTACAAAATTATACTGCTAGTTTAGAATCAGCTTTTTTCTCAAAGTGTGGTCCAAAGCATATCTATATCAGGACACTTGAGTATATGTGTTAAAAAGGCAGATTCCTGGCCTTACTCTGACCTGAAATATTGTGAAGGTAGTCCCAAGAATCTACTTTTCTAACAAGTACCCTAAGTAATTTGTATATAACTAAAGTTTGAGAATAACCAGATTAGACAATTTTAAAGTCTCTTCCAGCAATAAAAAATAAAAATAAAAAAAATAAAAAACTGATTCTGACATGGACCAAACCCAAGCCCTGAGCATTTCACAACACATCTTTTTAGCAAAACCTCTCTTCCCCATTAAAAAAAGTCTCTCTACACATACATACACATGAGAGAGAGAAAAGAAGAGGAAGAAGAGGAAGAGGAGGAGGAGGAAGAGGAGGGAGGAGAGAGGATGGAGGAGGAGGAGGAGAAGGGAAGAAGGGAGGGAGGGAGGGAGGGAGGGAGGGAAGTGGGGAGGGAGATAGAGATTCATTTAGAGACAGCAAGAATGAGTGTGTAAGTAAGTGTCTTTGTGTGGTCTAAGTCATAAAAGCTTGCCAGATCTCTTCCACTTTCAAATGATGATACAGAAAGATGATGGTCTGGAAGCTGATATCCCCTTTCCCTTTATTACCTATCCTGAGTTAAACTCTTGCAGGCATCATGGGCATCCTCACTGCCAGTGACAGCATTGTTTCTGTTCTTCTTGGAACCACTTCGAAACAATTCAACTGCAGTCTTCAATGCTTCTTCATCCACAACAAACACATCTTTATAGAGAATTTCATATAATACAGCTAAAGAAAAAAATGATCAAAACTCCCAATTATCCAAATAACATTTTTATTTTAATGTGAAAATAGCCATAACCCAGTATACAATTCAACAGGTACCAACAAGGTTTTAAAAGGAGTTATTTACGGCAGGTCCCTCAATTTAAAGACTGGCAACAAATGACACCCAAACATTTATAAAGCCTTCACATACCTTGACAAACAGCTGCACTTGACTGAAATTGTTTTGAGTACACTGAATCATAATGGCCATTACTTGAATAGCAGAGTAGGATCTGAAGAAAAGAAAAACACACAGAATGACACAGTGAATGTCACCCATCTTACATCCATGAAATACTTAACAATTAAGTTGAAAATTAGAAACTGATGAACTAAAATGAATTTGTTTTCTTTTAAAAAGTTACTTATAGCTTCTACATACAAGTGATATTAGTATTTGTCTTTCTCCATCTGACTTATTTCATTTAGCATACTGTGTCAATTTTATAAATAAAGCTGAGGGAAAAGTGCTTTTATAAATCTAAACATGGATAAATGCAAGCTATACCTCATAAAGAGATTTTCTTGACAGGGACTTTTAAGTGCCAAGGTTAAAATCACTACTAAGGCTATACTATGAGCCTCAATCATATTCTGATTAGTGCAGCAAATAAATACTATTTTAAAAATTTGAAAAGAAAGAACCTTCATAAAATGAATGAGTGAATATAATGGAATGCCTAAGAGAAGTCAAAGGACCCAACTCAACTTCTAAAAATGTCTGGAGAAATTAAGTCAAATACCCAAACATCCCAAACTCAGATATGGGAGACGACACTTTAGTTTATTCAAACTGTTATACCCTGTACTGATTAGCAATATATAAATATACTTTATAAGAGCAATACTGCTAAAGAGACTTCCTTGATGACTACAAAAATCAATTAAGTTCTTAGTTGTTTCCTTTGATTGCTAGTGTTTTCAAACAATTCAAAGGCCATGTTTACTAACCAAATTACTTCAGCAAAAATGCTCCCTGGCTCAATGTGATGAAATTTGTTTAAATAACTGCTCCAAAACCTTTTTGAATGTTTGTTCAAAAATCTCTGTCTTGTGTAAGGGATATAATCCCTAGTGATTAGGTCTATTTCAATTGAAGCCATTTCCGATATCAGCAACATGAGGTACCAAAGATGATTTTCTGTGAGCCATGGGAGGATGTGGCCACAAAGTTTCCCTGGAAGATTATCCTAAGGACTCTTTTTTTCTACCTTCCTACATTACCCTGTGGTAACTTCTGCTAATAATCAAGTTCTCTGATACTAGGTCTATTACTCTGATACCAGGTCTATAGGTCTATTATTATTCTTGTAACTTTTTTTTTTAAATCACAACTCCCAACTCCACCAGTATAATCCATTTCAAAGCACTGAGGTCAAGTGTCAAGCTAAAGTTACCCACAGTAAAGTTTAAGTTATGAAGTTTCACCCACCCCAAGGGGCATTTGCACTGAAGAATTTATTAATCCCAAAGAACGACGAGCAGATTTTGAACAGAAAAGCCCTTTGAACTTTGGGCTGGAAGAACTAGAAACTCCAACTAAGAAAGACTAGTAACTGGAGGCAGTTTTCAAGGAATAGTTAAAGGAACCCACCTAAGCAGAACTGATGAATAAACAAGCAGGAAAGAAAAGAGAAATGACCATACAAGTTCTCTATACGATTGGCAATTAGTTCCATTTTGATTGGAAGAGGCAAAACCAGACATGATAACTTGTATGTTCATGGTGGTATCCCAATATAAAATAATAATTCTCTCATAAATTGTGGGTGGTTTGTTTGCTGAGGGTGCCAGGTGGGATGTAATAGCAGTGTATTAGTAAAAAAAAATGAGGTAGATCTATATTACTGATGAGGACAGATGTCTAAAAAGAACAAGTAACGGAATGTTAAGTGTGAACGAGCCTATCTACAATAAAAAATGCAAAGAGAATAATAAAGGATATATACCAAAACTTAATAGTTGTTACTATGAAGCAAATGAGATTGAAGAACAAGAAGACTTGACTTTTTACTCTACTTTTCCAGATTTAAGTTTTATTGTTTTTAATGTAAGTATTCATGTCTATTCTTTCTAGATAGAAAAAATGGGCTAAGTGAAGATGTTTCCAGTAGTATTCACTTTGACACTGAATAACCACAAAATGCAGAGTTCAAAGTCAACACAGAAGGTGAAAAGTACCAAGGTGAACATTAGGGAATTGATTTCCCTAAAAATTGGCTCCCAAATATATTTCATGGAAGGCTTATTAATAATGTTCACTGCTCTTAATAGTTTTTTTTGAAAACCCAAACAATTCAAATATAAACTTTATGAACTGACCTGAGATATACCAACTCAGCTTTAGACAAAGCAAGGTGACACGTAAGGAAAGTAGCTGCTGTCACCTGACTTTTCCATACTTAAATTTCAATATGAACAAACATACTCCCTTTAAATACATATTCCTCAATCAGACATATATATACCATCCTGTGCATGCAAATACCCAATTGCTGATAAGTATTAACTGTGTATATATGTATGGATGATAATTATATATTCTTCTTCTCATGGTTTCACACACTTAAAAAGATTTCTTATAGCTCAGTATCTCTGAGATATACATGACTCATTTGAAAATGGAGCTGTATAATTTGTAGGAACTAAGAAATGGGTATATGGAGGTTCACTATAAAAGTCTTTTAAGTTTTCTCTTTATGAAAATTTTAAGAAAATAATGTTGGTGTAAAATATTGAACTGCAGGTTTAAAGAGTCCTGGTAAAGATCTAAATGTGTCTAAATCTGATCTCAGGCAATGCTGTGTATGATGCTAAAACAAAAGTTAACAGTCCTCTTCCTCAAACAATTCTTATTATATCACACCTCTGTTTAGTGTTTTAGGGCAACTGTACTGATATCTGAAATTTACTTTGAAATACATAAAAACTAAGATGGATTAATGAATAGAGGGATGAATATATATGTGATAAAACAAGGATACTAAAATAATAACAGTCAACTCTAAGTGCTGGGTGTGGATGCTGATTGTAAAATTCTTTATCTTTTCTGTATGTTTGAAAATTTTCAAAAATATTGGAAAAAACTTCAATTAACTATTCTGTACAATGAAAATACCAAATTCTTGGCATGGCCTACTACACCCCTCATTATATAAACCTAGCCTATCTTTTTAGCATTGCCCTTCATCCACCAAACTGTTTGAGGCCCAAAGGGTCTCTTGCTTCCATGCCTTTGTATAGTGTTTCCTGTGAGTGGAGTGCCCTTCATACTTGTTAAGACTCATCTTTTGACACCCCACTTAAATGTCCCTAACACAAAAACTCTAAATTCCCTTAAGCAAAGTGCTTTTTCTTCTATGGTGTTTGCACATACTTCTATTATAAAACTTATTACTTCCCAAACATTTACATGTCTGTCTTCATAGTCCCTTAAGCCCTTGGAGGGCAAGAACTTTACTTACTCATTTTGGTATCCCCAAAGCCCAGTAAAATGCCTGGCATACTATAGGAGCTTCATGTTTGCTGAACAAATGAGATGGTGGTACCACTGGTAAAACAATTAATGTGCTCCAATTTATAATTATCTTTTATGTTATTTCTTGCATCCTAATGCCACTTGCCTAGTTCAAGTCTTTTGTCTAGAGTAAGGGTCCCAACCCCCGGACCCAGTACCAGTGCCAGTACATGGTCTGTTAGGAACCGGTGCACACAACAGGAGGTGGGTGCGCAGCAGGCAAGGACGCAAGCTTGCTCTCGTTACTGCCTGAGTGCCTCCTGCCCACCTCCCACCTGTGGAAAAACTGGTCCTTGGTGCCAAAAAGTTGGGGACTACTGGTCTAGATTACTATAACATCCTAACAGTGCTTCCAATGTCTAGTCTTGTTTTACCATCATCAAAACATTGCCTGAATTTTGCTCCACAATGTGAAACAAGATTTACAAAAGTCAAATATTGTGTAGTCTTTACTCAATAATCAAATAATCAAGATAAAAGACTTCTTCAAACTTTTTGGAAAAAAAAATTTAAGCTTAAGAACAATCTGTTCACCTACTGCAAGTTCTCACCCTCCTACTATTTGCACCTTACTTAGGCAGCAGTAGCACAATGCTCCTGCCCTCAAGAAACTTTCAGACTACTGAGAGAAGCAGACATGAAAACAAATACAATGCAATAAATGCCATAGTTGCTTGGTGATGCTAGGCTTAACACAAAGGAAGGAATCGCTCCAGGGAAGCTGAGAAAGTTTCATAGGAATTGACACATTTGAGATACAAAGGAAAGAAAAAAGTATAAAAGTCTATCTGAAAGTGTGGTATAATAATGCTGGTGGAAAAAAAAAAGTTGGAAAGAAAGTCTGCCACCCTTTAGGGCACTGAACACCTAGATACAGAGTTTGAACCTTACCTTTCTAATCAATGGGAAGCCAATTAGTTTTCTATCATAGAGGAGTGACAAGACAGGGTCTGTTCCAAATGGTAGCTAACAACACTGATGGTGGCTGGAGAGGAAAAGGCTGGTGACAGAAAAGCTTTGCATTTGGAGTGGGCTTCCTTTTTTAAAAAAATATTTATTTTTAGAGTGAGGGGAAGGGAGAAAGAGAAATATCTTTGTGCGAGATACAGGGGTTGGTTGCCTCTTGCATATCCCCAATTAAGGACCCAGCCCACAACCCAGGCATGTGCCCTGACTGGGAATCAAACCGGTGACCTTTCAGTTCACAGGCCAACACTCCAACCACTAAGCCACACCAACCAGGGTGGGATAGTTTTGTTTTTGTTTTTTTTTACTAAATAGGTAAAAAAGGATGATTTCTTAATATCCTGGTAAGCCCGTGGCATCATTCAATTTCATTTTTTTAATTTTAGTAAACATTCACTCATCTTCTTACCTTATCTTCATAGCCATTATCTGTGACACAAATTGGAGGCTTTCCGGGATTGCGATAAAGAATGAAATCTCGACTACGTGAGTAGAAAACAAAGGTGGGTGAGAAGCTATAATTTGGCATATACAGAGATAGTTTCAAGAAACAAGTATTTGTACTTTTAAACTACTGACCATATTCATATAAAATAAGGGGATGATGGGATGGGGTACAGGGCAGAAAGGATAAAAGGGAGAAAAAAATGAGACAATCTGTAATAGCATAATCAATAAAATATACCAAAAAATAATAATCTAAATGCTTAAGCGGTTAAATAATGTTAAATCAAGGTATGGAAGCTAATGGCCTGTAAAGTCCTACAAATTTTTAAAAATGAGTCAATTTAGGGGGAGGAAGAATAAAGAAGATAGATTACTAATTGTATATATGTTTGTGAGTTCTGGGGGCTCCCACTTACTTAGAGCTGGGTTTGACAAATTTTTCTTGATAAAAGACCACATAATAAACATTTTCACTTTTGCAAGCCATGTGTTTTTTGTTTTTTTTTCATCTTACACTTTGTAGCTTGGAAGCAAACACAGACAATGCTAAACAAATGCACATAACTGTGTTCCAATAATTTTACTTATAGACACTGAGATTTCAATTTCATATAATTTCTACATACCATGAAGCATTCTTTATTTTGACTTTTTTTAACCTTTTGAAAAGCATTCTCAGCTGGAGGGCCATACAAAAACTGACAGCAGGTCAATTTAAGATCTGGCACCTGATTTAAAAGCAACCTTCCCAATGATTCTGCTGTAGTATCTCTTGCTGGATTTAGTGAGAAAAGAGCAGACCAAAAAATGCTAACTTGAACAAGTCTCCATAACAAAATGGTTATAATACTACCATGGTATATACCATCTCACCATCCTCAGGATTGTGAAGGATTCTTACACAGACCAAACTTCTCAAATGAAAAATATTCCCACTAGCCTCTAATCTGTTATATAGCTTTGCAGAACCCTACAGCTTTCAGAAATGCCACTTTTGCAATTTCAAAAACCAAAACTTACAAAGCTTTAGAGCAGTGTTGCTCGAAACTTCCCCCATTATCGCCTTCCTTAAGAGCAGCTTTAGGCTTTTCTTAATTTCCCTATGAAATTTTAATGCCAGTTATACTGTGAACCATTGTAATATCTAATTTTTTGTCCTCAAGAACCAATTCCTACCCTCTTAGAAGCAATGCGGCCCCAATGAGGATGCATGCAAAAGAGGCACAAAGGTGAACAAAATTCTAAGATAAATATTCTAATTTTCCGCAGGAATATCAGCGGTTCTTAAAGCCCTTTATTCGTCCATTTAAATGGACACAAATTCTAGAGATTCTTCACTTAAAAATTACACTAATTGACTTTGCTTACACCTCTTCATTCTATGTATCAATACAAATCTCAAATTTTCCCAATCCTAAAGGGACTTTAATAAAGCACACACACACACACACTCTCTCTCTTTAAAAAAAAAAGACTCAACTTACTTATAAATTAGAGAAAGAGCTCTTAATTCCAGCTGGCCCGCACTTTCCTAAACATAAACAGTTTTTAAAAACATTGCATAGTTAGAAAGTACAAGTTTTTACATGTTTGTCAATTGTTTATTTAGATGAATAATTTCTAGAATAAACATGACTTGCTTTGAGACTTGGGATACTCATTAACATAAACTTAATTCAGAAAAAATGGACCCAGAGACCTTGGCCATTAAGTAACAAAGACACTTAATATGGGATATTTAAAAGGCACAATAAAAATAGAATTAGTGTAAAGAGTATGAAGTTACCAGGGTATTTAGTACCTGCGTTTTAAGCCCCAAACTATGGACTTAATTTAATCACATAAAAATTTTAAATAAATGTGTTTACGGATTTCACTCCCACTTAAAAGATAACTACAAATCAGAATTGTTTAATAAAAAATAATAATTACTTCCTAGTAACATTCGTTACCACCCCCTCCCCCATTTAAAATGAAAAGGCTTAGGCTTGTCCTGTTCTCAAGCATGTACTCTTTCACTAATCTATGGATGATAAAATTGTTAAAACACATAATTCTCAAGATTAAACGCAAAAAACAATAGGTCAACTGCCAGCCTCTAAACTTTTGCTAGAATTATTTGATTCAACACAGCTGGCTACTCAAGAAAATAGATTGGCTCTAGCTAAAGCAACACAGCTGAATGATTATTTGGGTTATTATTCTAAATACTTTGAAAAGATTAAACCCCCTTATTTGATCTTACCTTCGGATCTCCCAACCGTTCCAGGTATTTCTCAAAAGATCCCTCCACATACTTCAAAAATAAAACAAACTTGACTTAACCAAGTACATAGCATTTCGGAAATCTGATTATATATACTCTGCAATATTATCCTCCAATGGGTTTTTATTCAGCTCAATAATTATGGTATTAAATTACTATTTTGCACAGCACCTCAAGAAGATTTGCACATACACAAAAGCTATAGGCAGACAAAAGATGGACTATAAAACTGTATTAGGAACTGGTCCTGGCTTATCCAAACACCAGTGCATTTCCTCAAATACAATGCACCTATGAGTTTCTTCTAAAATGCCAACTTAACCTGACAATTTTCATAAATCAATCAAGCCCAATAATTTTAAGTCCAATACTTTAAATTTTACAGGACATGCATTTAGAAAGTTCTACTGAGGAACTTTAAAAGGGAATTTCATTAGGTTCAAAAAAGCCCAGGGCACAAAGAAACTTTTTGGGGCAATGGAAATTTTCTACATCTTGGTTGCAGTGGCAGCTGCATTGACTGTGTATTATTGACAAAACTAAAAATGCTAAACTTAAAATGGTGAATTTTATTATTTGTAAAATATACCTCAATAAAAATAAAATTAAACCCAGGGAATATAAATCTAATTCCACACATATATGGTATATCTAGAATTAAATGTAACTGGAATTTTAAAAATCAATTTTAATTTTTCTCAATCCCTTCTTAAACAGCCTTATTGAGGTATTAGTGACATACAATAAACTACAAGTATTTCTTTTCTTTATTTTATTATTTACACTATTACAGATGTCCCCATTTTCCCCCTTTGCCCACACCCCCTACCCTCACCCTCACCCCCACTCCCCTCTGGCCATCACCACACAGTTGTCTGTGTCTATGGTTTATGCAAATATGTTCTTTGGCTAATCCCTTCACCTTCCTTCATCCAGTCCCCCCCTTCTCCTTGACAGCCATCAGTCTATTCCATGTATACAAAACACACAATAAACTGAACATATTTAAATGGTACAATGAAATAAGTTTTGACATATGTATGCACCCATGAAACCATCATAATCATGATGGTGAATATATTCATCATCCCCATAAGTTTCCTTGTGCCCCTCTAACACCGCTGACCCCTAAGCAATCACTGGTCTTCTTCAATCGCTACGGATTGGTTTGCATTTTCTAGTTTTATATAAAGGAAATCATACAGTATGTACTTTGGGGGGGGGGCAGTCTGTCTTGTTCCACACGGTAAAATTATTCCGAGATTCATCCATGTAGTTTTAAAATTTTACACATGTACGTTTGTTACTCAGAATGTGGTCTACAAACAACAGCAATTATCACTTGGGAGTTTGTTAACAAGGCAGAAATCTTGGGCCCCAGCTCAGACCTACTAAATCAAAATCTGTATTTTAACAAGATGTCCAGGTGATTTGTATGCACAAAAATACTTGAGATGCACTGCTTTACACCATGGTCTTGCATCTGAAGTAATTCATGAACAATCTTTTTCCCAGGTGTGGCAAAGAATGTAATAAACTTTAAGGTAATAAGCTTCAAAGTCAATAAGCTTTTACATAGTTTTAAAATGCAATGAAACCTATTGAGAAAATTACGAGTAAACCTTGAACAGCAGGCAAATATCCACAGCATACAGTCAAAAGAAAAAAAGGTATTGGAAGGGCCAGGGATATAGTAAAAATATAAGACACATGAAAAGGGCACACTTCCATTACACCTTGATAAAAACCTCAGTTAACAAGAATTCAAATATGTCAATGTATAGAAAGATGCCTTCTAAAAGTTGTTTTAAAGTCAATCATTAGTGCCAGAGCTCCAATTACCAGTTTGTCACATGGAAAGATGGATGTTTAGGACTAATTTGTTTCCCTACAATTAAGTTTTACAATATTCTTCAAGCACTGTGCACAGAATTAAGCAAGAGAACAGAGGGGGTTCCCATCTGTACATATTTTTAAATATACACTTAAAAATATTAACACAACCAAACCTTTCTTGAACTATGATTAATTGTTCAAGAGAACAGTGATATAGATAATACAAGACAGAACTTTTCAGGGTTTGGGAGTTTTTTGGTATATAGGGGAAGTAATGGGAGAATACAGATTGTTTTTTCTTAAATTTTAGAGTACAAAACAATCTAATTCTGGAACGAGGTCCAGAAGTGTGCTAGCTAGAAGGGAGGAAGCTAGCAGAAAATTAAATATTTGCTGAGATTCCATGATGTAATTTTCATAGGTAGGTGCTCAAAATTCATTTCCTGTCTGCTACATATTCTAATAACAACTCTCCCTTGGGTATGCATTCTACTTACAGACTCAAAAGTTTGCTGATTTTCTCTCATATATGAGACACAAGCCTTCCTGATTTCCAAATGATGAACCTGGCTGCAAAACAACTAAAAAGAGAAAAAGCAGCTCGCTGTCAACAGTCATTTAAAATAGAAGCTTGTAAATTAAGACTATGAACTGGACATTTAAAGTCCCCCTCTTTAAAAACAAGTGTAGGAAATTGGGAAACCAAGTCCTCATATTATTAAAATCTGTTCTGTTGCCTTTAGGGAGATTGGGGAGAGGCGATTCTGTTAAGCTCCCCCTTTCTTACTCCTTACGGGCACAGCCTGCATTTTCCCTTAGGCAAATTTAGAGGAAGCAGGGGCTGCTTATAAAGGATCAAGATAAATAGCAAATTTTTCTTTAACCCCATTATTGTATTTCTCTTACATTCCAAAGTAGTATGTAGAAAACAGAAAAGATAACAGGCACATCAATATATTTGGACTAACTGGCAAAGGTATGCACCAAGCTAATAAGCAGCAGACAGACCTTGGATGTTTTTTACTAATAAAGAAAAAATTATTTTGTTGTTTTACTGGGCTATAGGTCTTCTAGCTACAGTACTATGCCACGTCCCAAACTCTGAAATCTCAGTATGGGAAGATATATTTGCTTTCTTTTTACCTGCTCCGAAATAGCCCGAAAGAGGCAAGAGGCATCCTTGGCAGTCAGCTTTCGAAACAGTCCTAAGCTGCCTAAATATTCATCCATTGTTGCCTCACTCACAGACTTCTGGCCGCAGTACTTTTTCCATCCTTTATGCATTGTGCCCAGAGGGTGGAGGTGGGGAGGGAGAGAAACGAACACAAGTGTAGCCAGAAGGCAAAAGCAGGGTGCAGGAATGGGCAGTAGTGACAAGGGCTTGCTTTATGCAGGTATCCAGAAAGCAGCCCAAAGTCTAGGTATGAGAAGGCAGTTGGAGTCAGCGTTGCAGAATCTTGGCACTTCTCAGGAGCAGAAGCAAAGAGTTGGCTTGCCCAGGACAAGTTGAGATCCTGTGAAAAGAAGAGGAAGAACCAATGCTCCTAGGAATAGAGACCACAAATTGAGAAAGACACGGGAGGGAAAAGGCACTTGCAGAGCTACCTTATTGGGGAAGACTGGAATTAACCCAATCAGCCCAAGGTTGAGAGAAGCATGCACAAGCAGCTGAGCTTTGGGACCAGAGGGAAGCTGAGTTTGCAACTTAACTCAGGGCAACTGATGCACGAGGCTGCAAAGGGACGGCAATAACGCCCAGGTGCATATGATGCAGCCCAGCCCACATTACATTGTTGTAAGAACTCTACCCGAATTTTCAGCTACAGTCTCTGCCCAAGTTCCCTGCTCCTTTCATAGTTTCATGGAGATACGGGGAAAAAATCTGAACCTAATTACCTAGTAAGTTTTTGTAGTAAGAGTATATTTTCAAAACAAAGAAGGGTGGCACCCTTAATATACAGGCACACAGGCCACAGTTCAAGCAAAGTACAGTACACCAAAGCAGTTATCTGGGTATTTCAGGTATGGGGTATAAGTAATGCTCTCATTCAGCTCTCCTAGATAATAATAACCCTCTGCTAAGATCACATAAACTAAATCCATTAGCTATGCTAGTAAACAGTGATCCAATTCTTGACTGTCTCCAAACTATTGTATAGCATTAATAAAATGGTAATATGCAAAGTTTCTTAAAAAAATGAAGATAAAAATTTAAATTGAAGTATCATGAAAGGAAAAACTTAGCGACAAATTTTCTAATAGACTGCATTTAAAATCCTCTGGCATGGCACTAGAAGTGTTGGACATGAGAGGTGTGTTTCAACATATTAGGTCACTTTCCTGGAAAAATGCTACTCTAGATTCTGAGAAAACCGAAGGGAAACATGACTGTGCTTTGTAAGGTTCAAAGACAGGACTGGTCACTTATATTACGTCAGTCCATGGTCAAGTGTCTCATTTTTATTTAAATGCCAAAACCCAATTCCTTTTTCATTTTTTCTATATGTTAAAAAGATCACAATCTGCGTTTGAAGAAGTTGCAAAATTCAGCTGCTCTCAAAATTGCTTTTCTTGTATCTGTGGATCCAGTAGTAATCATGACTGCATCAATGACCAATGTTATAATTTAGGGATGAAATAAAAGCATGGTACAATAAAGTAAATCGACCTCCTTTTTAACATGCCAATTTGAAACTACCTTAACTGCTGTAGCTTTTTAAAGAAACCATTAACAATGGGGAACTTAAACCTTTTGTAAAAGTTCTGAAACATGATTTGGGAAGAGAAATCACCATCTTTCATTATGGCCACAAATACACTGAAAATTCTTCCTGTTAATTGCCATTTAAACTAAAAATAATGTATATAAAACTCCAATTAAACTAATCTATATACTTCAGTTTAAGGAAGGAAATAAAGGAAGAGAAAAATGGGAGAAGAGAGAAAAATTGAAAAGTAGGAGAAAGAGTAGGTAATAAAGAAGAATTAGAGATAGGACAACAAAAAGAGATAGCAGAAAGAAAAGTAGCACAGAGAAAGCACACAAAAAGAGACCCACACAAGCATGGTCAATTGATTTTACAAAAGGTAAGAGCAATTTAACAGAGGAAAGATAGTGTATTTCATCAAATGGTGCTGGAACAATTGCCATCCATATGCAAAAGAAAAAAAAATTGATCCTCAACCTATACTTCACATCTTTACAATAATTAACTCAAAATAGATCAAAGACCTAAATGTAACAAAACTTCAAAACTTTTAGAAAAACGCATAGGAGAAAATCTTCAATGCCTTGAGTTAGGCAAACAGTTCTTAGACGTATTACAAGAAAAAGTTCATTGAAATGCATCAAAATTAAAAGCTTTTGCTCTTCAAATGAACAATGTTGGAGAATGGTAATACAAGCCAAGCTGGGAGAAAACATTTGTTTATCACATATGACAAAAAACTTTATACTGAAATATATAAAGAACTCTCAAAAGTCAACAATAAGAAAAGAACATATTTTAAAAAATAGCAAAGGATTATCTACACATTTCACTGAAGATAAAATGGTTAATAAGCACATAAAAAGATGTTCAAGCACTATACAGCTGTACACCTGAAACTGATATAATATTGAATGTCAAAAATTTTAAAAAGATGTTCAACATCATTAGTCATTAGAAAAATGCAAATTCAAACCACGAGACATCACTACGCACCTACTAGGTCCTACTGAAATAGTAAATAAGTTTTAGCAAAAAATTTGGAAACGAACCTAAAAAAAAGCCAAATGCAGAAAGATTCCAAAAGACATGATCCCATTTATATGAACTATATCAAAAAGGCTAATCTATAGATACAGAAATCAGATTAGTGATTGCCATGGGTCGGGGTGGGAATAGCTATTAACCACAAAAAGGTACAAGGGGTCTTTTCTTGGTGTGATAAAAAATGTTCTAAAATTGATCTGTGGAGATGTTTGAACAAAATCTGTATATTCCCTAAAAATTACTGTGTTGCACATTTAAAAGAAGTGACTTTTAAACAGCCTATAATTCACTCAAATTGAACAATTCAATGGTTTTAATAAATTCACAGAGCTGTGGTTTCATCAGCACCATCAATTTTAGAACCCCCCAAATTCTCATTACCCCCCAAAAAAACACCGTACTTCATAACCATCAACCTCTAATCTCCCTATATCCACCAACTCAAGAGAATCACTAATCTACTTTGTCTCTATATATGTCTATTTTGGACATGTCAAATAAATTAAATTGTGTAATATATGATCCTATGTAACAGGTTTCTTTCACTTAGCATGAGGTTTTCAAGATTCAGCCATGTTGTAGCCATGTATCAATCAGTATTTCAATTCTTTGTATAGACTACTTTTTACTTATCCATTCTTCAGTTGATGAACATTTGGACTGTTTCTACTTTTGGGCTATTATGACTAATGCCATTAGAAACATTCACGTTTAGGTTTTGTTTTTTTTTGGACAGGTTTATATTCTATAGGTAATACCCAGGAATGCAGTTGCTGGACCATGAGATAACTGTCATGTTTAACTGAACTGTCATATGTATTTTTCAAAGCAGCTGCACCATTTTACATTCTCATCAGTAGTAATGTATGAGCGTTCCCATTTCTCCATATTCTATCAACATTTGCTATCCACGTCCAGCTCCTGATGACAGCCATCCTTATGGGTGTGAAGTAGTATCTCACTGCAGTTTTGTTTTGCCATTTCCCTGATGGCTAATAATGTTAAGCATCTTTTTCATCTGCCTATTGGCCATTTGTATATTTTTCTGAAGTATCACTATATACATCTTAGAATAAAATAACTTTTTAACTGACAATATCAAGTGTTGACAAGGATGCAGAGCAACTAGAACTCTCGCACATGTCTGGTGGGAATATAAAATAGTACAGCCACTCTGGGAAGTGTTTAGCAGTCTCTTATAAAGTTAAACATAGAATTACCACATGACCCAGCAATCCTATTTCTGGATATCTCTCCAGTTCATACAAAAACCTGTACATGACTGTGTATAACAACTTTTTTTCATAATCATGGTTCACCTAAAACAGGAAATAATCCAAACATCCTTCAACTGGTGAATGGACAAACTATGGTACATCCATTTAATAAAATACTCCTCAGTCAAAAAAAGAAAAAAGAAAAAAAGAATTGATATACCAAGAATATGAATCTCAAATGCATTGTGTTAAGTGAAAGAAGACAGATTCTAAGGCTAACTGCTGCATAACCGTATTTAGATGACATACTGGAAAAGCAAAACTATAGGAAGGAAAAACATCAGTTGCTGCTAGTAGCTAGGGTCACAGAAAAGGGCTGACCACAAAGGGATGGCAACAAGGGATGTATGGGGGTGTCAGAAGTGTTCTCCATTTTGACTGTGGTAGTGGTTACGTGATTAGGCATTTGTTGAAACTTATAGAACTGTACAAGAAAAAATGCTAATTTTGCTGTTATTTAAATTTTTAAATAAATATAATAAAAAGCAGCCCTGGCTGGTATGGCTCAGTGAACTGAATACCAGCCTGCGAATCAAAGGGTTGCCAGTTCAATTCCCAGTCTAGGGCACATGCCTGCGTTGTTAGCCAGATCCCTGGTGGGGGACATGTAAGAGGCAACCACACATTGATGTTTCTCTCCCTCTTTCTCCCTCCTGTCCACGCTCTAAAAATAAACAAACAAATAAATAGATAATAAAAAGCAGGAGAAGGAATAGAATTTAGAGTTGAGGAGCTCACAAAACACACATGATTGGAGAGAATAAACAACACGCAAATTAGAGGATCACCCAGGGAAGCCAACATCTAACCAACAGGAGGCCTAAAAAGAGATGAAGGGAAGAAATGATGATGGTGCTATAAGGAAAATTCTAGCACTGCAGGATATCAATATCAACAGTTAGACTGAAAATGTCCATGACGTGGTCAGAATAATGAAATAGAAAAAGATGATCAATTCACATAACATTTCTGAAGTCAGGAGATAAAGATTCTAAAAGCTTTCATAGAGGAAAAACCATGTCACATACAGAAAAGATCACATATGCAGAGCAATAAACTTCTCAATAGAACTATTAATAGAATCTAGAAAACAATGAAGTTCAATATTTGAGGGAAAAATATTTCCAAACTTGAATTCTATATCACATCATCAATTGGATGGGAGAGTAGAAGGTGTTTTCAAACATTAAAGATTAAAATAATTTCCTGAACTTCCTCAGGAAGCCATTGGAGGATATTTGAAACCAGAATAAAAAAGTTAACCCACAAAAAAAAAAAAAAAGCAGGAGGGCACATAGAATCCTGAAAACAGAAGATTCAACACAAGAGAGAAGCAAAGGAATTTATAGCATAAGGATGAAGGGAAAATCCCAGGACACACATTTAGGACTAAATAGAGAATGAACAGTTCAGGTAAAAGGATAAAGAACTCCAGCACAGGCATTTCAAAAAAAAGTTTAGAAATACATAATAGAAGTTACAGATAACCTAATGTGTTTAATCATACTGGGAAAGATATACACATAAACCTCTGTTGGAGAACTTGAGTATGTTTCTACAGAAAACTGAGCAAATAAAAAAATGAAGAAAAAGCTTACAGGAAAGGAAATGTAATCAATGAACACATATTACATGGCTCAGATGCGATCAAAATTGTAATTAAGTAAATGTAATGTCAACATTGAAAACATCAAGGAACTGATAAAGCAATTTGTTTTGGGTTGTTTTTTTTTAATTTAGACATTGTTTATAGACTTCCTAATGTGGAAGGGAGATTAAGCCTCCTCTTCCCCAGTAGGAAGTCTATACATGACATTTAAAATTAAAAAACAAAACAAGTTTGAACATATGTTAAAAACATTCAAGACAGTGTAATATGGTCACTTACAGGAAGTAAGTATCAGAGATGGACAGGAGTGGGACATAAAACTGTTTTCCTGTTGTAAGTCTTGTAGAACTAATTAATATTTTATATTATTTTCATGAATTTGCTTGAGAAATAATAAAAATTAAATTTAAAAATTATTCAGTATGTGAGCAAGAAACAGAACAGGAAAATAAACTGAAATAAAAATAAGTAGCATTTTACAGCTACAAGGGATCTCTTATTTTACAGATTAAAAAAAAATCAGGTTTCAAATAATTTTAAGACTTGTCCAAGTTTCCACACCCATTCAGGAACAGTACTAGGACTAGAACTATATATTGTCACACAACTGTTATAAAGATGGATTGTAAACCAAATAAAAGATACAAAGGCTCAGAGGTGGTTAAGTACAGGTTACATTCCCCATAGTACAATAGGACTTTATTTAATAATGTCCTTTAAAATATCTACTGCACTTAAAATCTTAGTTTGCTGACTACTCTCCCACAGCAAACTACTCCAATCCTATAAACCTTTGCAATAGTGGTTCTCAAATAAAGGGCTTGATAAAACACAGATGGCCCCACACAGAGATTCTGATTCAGGTCTGGGTTGTCTTGAGAACTTACATTTTCTAACAAGTTCTCAAGTGTTGCTGATGCTCCTGGGTCCAGGACCACATTTTTATAACCAGTGCTTTAGAATAATGTGTTCCACAAGTTATTAAGTATTCCTAAGAGAGTTTCAAGGCCAAAATTTCATGAACACTGCATACTATAACCCTGCCATTGAGGTTCGCAATGCCCATTAGCAATATCAAAGGATCTAACGAATGCTAAGCTTACCTGCATAACTCTGACCTGGCCTTTCCTATGGGTGAAAAAGGTTCGGGGAATGCCAGGTCAAAGTAAAGTAACTCATACAATTCAAATCACTACTGGTGTTTAATGCACTATAGCTGCTTTTAAATTGTTTCAAATTTTGAGAAATGTTACCCTAGAAATTTTTCTGTGACCTGTAACTAAAGTTTTGGGATAATTACAAAGGAAGGCATTGCTTATCAAGTGTGCAGTAAGTGCTTAAGTATTAACTAATGTTAGCTGCCAAATAAAGCTGATTCACTCAGAAATTCTTTGGTCAAAAAAATACAGATAATAACCAGAACAATTTCACCTAAATTCTACTGGAAATCGAATGAAAGTTCAACTGTAATTCCCCAGAAGAAATTTCCCCCAACCCTGATGGGAGTTCCTCCCTTCAACATCTGAAAATAATGGGAAGGAAATGAGTTCCTTATAGACTTTTTAGGCAGTGTACTCTAGATACCAATTAAAGTAAAAACAAAGTGAAGAAAACAAAATTATATTATTTGACCTGTCAGGAAACTTATGTCCTCTAATTTTATTAATACTTTATATTGTAACTTAATTTGAAAATGTGATTTGTTTTAATTGCTAATTTTTTTCAATGATCAAATGGGGAAATTCCTTGTAGTGCAACATAAGAATGTTAATAATTTTAAGATAATTATAAGGTATTCCTAATTTTATATTATAATTCTCACATTTTAATTCTAAAATAACACTCCTTCGTGTTTCAACCAATTAAATGAGGTATACGTATGGCTGAATTTTTTAAGCATACATGTATCTGCAACATATGAGGTATAGTTTTAAATGTACGACCTGATGATTTTGATTTATTTTAGAGTCTGAGAGGCTATATGGTACCATAAAAATATTATGACCATCTCTCTGGGTCAGTTTCCTCATCTGCGAAATGAAGGAGACAGGCTGCATGATCTCTAAGCTCTCTTTAAGGTCTAAGGAACTGGGATTCTCCGATTTAATGGTGAGGAACAGATTTGTCCTCCGTTCAGATTTGTGATCAAGATTAACCATAAAAATAGCTAGTAGGGGATAAACCTATTATCCTGGCAAATTGTGGGGTTGACTAACCCACACAAAAAATGAATAATAAATCTTATCTTACCAAATGAAATATACAGGAGTTTTAGATGAAAAAAACGTATAAGCGTGGTGACAGATGTAAACTAAACTTATTGTGGTAATTATTTGGCAATATATACATATATCAAATCATTATGTTGTACACCTTAAACTTATAAAATGTTCCATGTCAACTATATTTAAATAAAACTGGAAAAATAAAGATAATACATGTATATAATAACTTGTGACAGAACTTGCCAAGAAAAGCAATTCGTATTAAGAAAACTTAATACTAAATCATTTATTCCAATTATTTTTAGCATCAAGTAACTGGAGGCCAATTGGAGGAAATAGCTCAACTCTACAGAACCACTTTTCAAGGTCTTTCGTTATTTAAAAATGGCAAACTATTTAAAATACATTTTTTAACACCATCCTAGAACTAGAACCTGTCATTTCTTTTCATGCTGGACATTTAAACACAATTAGCCAAGGAGTTATGAAGGAAGGAAAACACAATGGTTCTATAACAAAATTTGACCACAAGACCCTAATTCAACCTAACCCAAGTTTTAGGAAGGAGACAATAAAGACAAGAAAAATAATTTCCCAGAGTGGTGATCCTTGTTCATACAAGCAAAACTAAAGAAATATTACCAAGAGCCACTTGCTTTCATTTCCTTCTCTTCCCTTCTTTGACCTGACTTTCCTCAGAAAACTAAAAATGGAACTGCCGTTTGACCCAGCAATTCCACTACTGGGATTATACCCTAAGAATCCTGAAACAGCAATTCAAAAGAACCTATGCACCCCAGTGTTCATAGCAGCACAATTTACAATAGCCAAGTGTTGGAAGCAACCTAGGTGCACATCAGTAAATGACTGGATCAAAACACTGGTACATTTACACAATGGAACACTACACAGCAGAAAGAAAGGAGCACATACCATTCGCAACAGCATGGGTGGATCTGGAGAGCATTATGCTAAGTGAAATAAGCCAGGTGGTGAATGATAAAAACCGTATGATCTCACCTATAAGTGGAGACTAATCAACAGAACAAGCAAGCAAAATGTAACCGGAG